>BQNB010129703.1:0-19071 GCA_026074375.1 Tanacetum coccineum | reverse complement strand
GATTAACTATTAAACTACGAACTATTATAAACAATAAATATACGGGGTGACCGAGTCTTTTACTCATATCTAACAAATATTTTAAACTTTTCCGATCATTATTTTGAATTTTTATACGTTACATTTGAATCTGACAGTTTACCGGGAAGTAAACCCGCGTAAATCTGAAAAACGTCATCGAACGCGTTCCGACTTCGGATATCTATTAGTTTAGATATTATATGAGTTATTTTATCTTTTATAAGTGTTTCATAGTTTACAATCACTCCCGATACTTATTTTTATGCTTTAACATTTAAATTACGTTCTTCGCGTTTTTGACCTAACGGAACCCCAGAAACTCAAAATCTTTTCGTGTAAACTTTAATTATCATCCAAATCATGACCATAAGTCAGAAATTTCGTTCATATCCATCCCATATATATAGTGGACGCCTAAAATTAAACCAAACACAACCATGAGGCTTGAAATTAAATCATGAAGCATCTTTACAAAACTAGTGCATGTGTAAGGAGAAAATGACACATGAGAGTGTCATTCTCATGCACAAATACCGCATTTAACTTGATCATGTGTTACTTACACATCCTTACACAATTTGACTACATTTGACTAGCTATTATGCATAAGAAATGAACCATGGTCCCAAAAATTTGAACCCCTTGGCCTTTGTGGTGAGTTTCGGTCAAGCCAACCTACACACACACCTTTGGTGTGTGTTGGTCACATGTACAGGCCAAGACCATACTCAAAACCCTAGTTCACATACTATATAAACCTCACTTTGCAAGACTTAGGTCATTTCATACACACTTTGCCTCATCAAAAATTTCTTTCTCTCCCTCTTGTCTCCTTGAAGCTCACGGCCTAAACACCCATTTTAGGGTTTCTATTTTCTTTGATTTCTAGCAAAATCCAAGCATACCAAGTTCATATCTAAGGTTATTTAAGGTGTTTCCAAGTGTTGATTCTTTGATTTCAAGGGTTTGTTCAAGATCCAAAAGCTAGGGTTTCATATATTATTTGAGGTTTTTATAGATCTATTGATTTGGGATATAGATCTAGTGATTCTCTTCTAGATATTTGTTCTTGTAAGTTTCTTGCATCATTTCTTGTGGTTTTTACTTATGTTTACTTTATATGTTCAAGATCCATACATCCATAGGTTGTGTTTCAATTTTTAAAAGATTATAAAACAAGATTTGTATAAATAATGATGTTACTTGTTTTGACTAGTTAAATATTATGAGCTTGGTAAGATGAAAGTTAAATGAGAGTTGCAACTTTAGAGATGATGGGATTAGGTTAGTCTTAGGTGTGGTTTTATTGTGGATTAGTTGTGAATGAAGATTAGGCTAGATTAGGCACTATTGTGAAGTTTGGGTGGATTTTGGTTGCGTTTTTGGTGAAAAGTGCTTGCTGATCCAAATTTGTTTTGGGGTTTTGGTCAACCTAAAAGTGTTGTCATTAGGCGAGAAGGTAGTATTTAGAAAGCTCGTTTCGAGTAGATAGGTTTTCATATATCACACTCTAAAAACGGACTTAAAACGACCAAGATATAGCGAAATAAAACTTGAAACATTTTTCGGCGAAATCGGATAAATAGGGGCTGATGTGAATAGTAAAATGCGTTTTCGGACACTTTTGGACTTTCCAAACATTAGCGAAACCTATAGTAATATATACATATATATTAATTGGTATTGTTTAACGACGCCGTTAACATATCTTACGAAAAACGTTAAAGTTGCTAAAAATAGTAAATTTGGTAAAACCTAGCGAAACGGACATACTAGTCGAGCGATTAAGATTAGTTAGAGCGTTTTGAATTATGGAAACTTAACAAATGTAGGGGACGGTATTAACATTGCGAAACTAAAAACTTACCTAAAATAGAAACTTACTAAAAATAGTAATTTTTGGATAAACATTGAAACTTAACGAAAAACTATATGATTTCATTTTTGTTAATCAAACTAAAGTAAACACACATGGATGTCTTTTGGTGATGAACATATTGTGAAGTTCTTGGCATACTTTCCATATTCCTAAGACGCATTATTATTCTAGGTCGCGGCTAGATTCTATATCATCTTTTCTTGCGTGATTACCATTTGCTCATTTTGCTAAGGTGAGTTCATAGCCCCACGTTTTACTACTTTTGCTTTACTATTTTAGGGTTAGAAACATTGCTTGTTTTCAAACTATGGACATAGTTACTTTACGTTTCCTTTACCTGATTATGTGTTGCCTAAGTAGCGAATAGACCACTAATGCCCGAATTATCATGAATCGTTAATTTCTTGACCGACTGGTTGGTTGAGTAAGCGCTAGTGTTATAAATAGATCTATTGTGACTAATTATCCCTATCTGGGTGAGTAAGAGCTCACTGCCCACGAGACTCCCGATAAACAGATATATACCATGTCGGATTTTCAATAGGTAATCTTGGTCGGATACCTTTAGGGCGAATAAATTCTATTTGGCATATAATATGCTTCATTTAATTAAGCTTCGGTGTCCTGAGCTTAGCGCAATAGTAATTACATTCTTTTATGTGAAGTTGTATCTGTTATAACTGTCACATGTGTACTGTGAACTTGTGGTCCACCTTTATACTAAACTTAAACCTATGAATTCACTTAACTTTATGTTGACCGTTTTAGCATGTTTTCTCAGGTGCTTAACTTTGGATGTCTTGCTTGCTATGTAGTGTTGCCATGCATTGGACCGATTTTCAAGAATTGCTTTTATCTTTGATTAACATCGTTGTCTATTTTTAAAACTTTTATTCGCTTCCCCTTATTATCTTGAACTTATGTAAGACTTCATTTATTTTTAATTTAAGTTCAACGATGTTGGATTTCAAACGTACCCCTTAAGGTCATTCTTTGTATCATGTTGATTATATTATGACGTCACTCCCTCGGACACGTGTTTTCCGTCCAGGCCGCGTCTGGGGGTGTGACAGATTGGTATCTAGAGCCAAGGTTATAGAGAACCAGGTAGTTATACTAGGTCTTGTCTATAACCAGTATGTGATCCTATGTGCCTTTATCTGTGCTTACGTGTTGTCTATCCTTGCTATATATATATATATATATATATATATATATATATATATATATATATATATATATATATATATATAAAATACCTGAGACTATTATATATTGCCATATTTACCTTGCCATTCATTTCATTATTTTTATGCCTTGCATGGTTTCATATAAAGGAAATTTATATAAACTATATGCTTAGAGCAAATCATATCAGCTCCATTATTGCTATTTCTTCCTGATATTTGATGAGAGTGTGGGATCACCGCCCACTCGGGTTATTCTTTTTGGTGATATTCCTACTGTTATTCCATCTACTTCTGTTTTTGCTCCAGAGACTACTACTACTGCCCCTGTTATTTCATCTGCCGCTCCTGTGTTTGAGACGGCTATTGTTGCTTCACCCACTGGATTGTGTGGCTTGGTTCTTTATTCGGACTCCGATTCTAATTCACCTGATGAGATGGATTCTCCAGAGTACATTACCCCGTTACCGGTTACTTCACCATTCTTATGTACAGATTCTTCTGAGGCTTCTGATTCTACTGATGGACCACCATCACAGGATCCTTATGTTGCTACCGCTGCTCATTGGAGGAGCAGGGTAACAACATGTTCACCATCACCATCTGATTTCCCTATTACTCCTATTACTGCCTCGCCCAGGACTCGTCAACGAGCAGCTACTTTGATCCGACCCGAGGAGGCTATTCCTCTAGGTCGACCTTACCGTACCCATCCTAACGGGCCACGGAGGGTTATGACTGCGAGGAAGAGTGTTAGACCATTACCAGCTCGTAGATTAGCACGGAGACGTGTATCACCACGTTCTTCAGGTCACCATTTACCTTTTGCTAGTTCATCTTCAGATCATTCACCAGTTCATTCTTCGGGTTTTGATACACCAGATCAGGCTTACTCTGGATCCTCGACTAGCATTGCAGTACCCAGATTGGTTTATCACCTAGTGAGTACACCTCGTTATAGTGAGGCATTCCGCCGATGGAGAGCTGCTCCATTGTCTACTATTTATCCATCGACTACTTCTGAGTCTTCATCTGAAGAGTCTTCATCCAAGAGGTCATTACATTCATCTTCTCATTCTGCTGGACCATCTCGAAAGAGATCTAGGTTACCTGCTGATTCTGCACCATCATCTTCACCTGTTGTGGGCTCGTTAGCTCCTGCTCGTGCTGATCTCTTACCACCTCGCAAGAGGTTCAGAGATTCATACTTATTGGAGGCCAGCATGGAGGAGGATACTGAGGTTGGTGCTGCAGAGGCTGAGATTGGTTTAGAGATGGTTACTGGTGGTGAGATTGTTGTTAAAGATAGAGATGGGATTGACTCTAGGGATGATAGGGATGATGCAGAGGAGTATGAGGTAGACACCAATGTTGGAGGCATGATTGAGGTAGGTATTGGCCCTAGGTCGGTACCAATAGTTATTGAGGAGAGTGGGGAGCCTACTGGAGGGGATTCTTCTGATTCTTCTGGTACTAGGGATGGCAGTGTTAGGTTGGTTGAGGATATGCAGATTGACTTGGGTGATGTTATACGTGATTTTTACCACCACATGTCTGAGATTCGTGTTGACAGGGTTGTTAGTATTGAGGCCGCTCTGAGATAGCTAGAGGATGGTCAGGAGTTAGCTGGTACACAAAGACTTAGGATGGTTGAGAGGATTGAGAGTTTGAGGTTGGAGAACCTCAAGGTTCAGGAATTACTGAGTATTAAGAGAGACCGTGTGGACAGCCTGCATCTCCATATGTCTCGTTCACATGAGGAGTTTCGAGAGGTTCATAAGGAGCATGATGGGGTCAGGGGGAGGTTTAGGAGGTTGGAGTCATTTGCAGAGAGGCGTTTTGGATTTTTCCCGTAGTATGTTAGTATGGACTGTGTAGGACATTAGACTTATGATAGGTCTAGATGTTATTGGTAGTGATGTTGTAAATCAAGTACCTTATTTTGGGTTGATGTATCGAATTCTATGATGATCTATATGAAATCCTATTTTGGTTATTTATTCGTTGTATTTATATTTGATATGATATTACCATTTATTTTGTGTTGGCTAAACGTGTTATTATATTCTACTACTTAGCGTGTATTTAATTATCGTTAGTTAAGTAACCGTGCATTCGTTTCAAATTTCATCAACTTTTGTGCCTTGTGATGTAGGACGATGACTATTACTCGCTCAGGTATGACCCCAGAGGCAATTAAAGAACTCATTGCCCGACGAGTAGAAGAAGCGTTGGCCGCTTACGAGGCAACACGTGCTGCCAATGCTCTTGAGGCTGAAAACCAGAGCCAAAATGGCAGTGACGACGATAATGGGCATGGTGGAAATGGAAACGGTAGAGATGGAAATGGAAATGGTGGAGATGGAAATGGAAATGGTGGGAATGGAAATCCAAATGAGGATGGAAGAGGTGTTAGGCCTGTTGCTCGTGAATGTACTTATCAAGATTTCATGAAGTGTCAACCACTGAGTTTCAAGGGAACCGAAGGTATGGTTGGTTTGATAAGATGGTGTGAAAAGATGGAGACTGTGTTTCACATCAGCAACTGTTCGGAGAAATACCAGTGATGTATGCTACCTGCACTTTACTTGACAGTGCATTAACCTGGTGGAACTCTCACAAGAGGACCATTGGAACCGATGCTGCATACACTTTGTCATGGAGAGAGCTGTTGAAGCTGATGACTGAAGTGTACTGCCCGAGAAATGAGATCCAAAAGATGGAAACCAAGTTGTGTGGGAATTTGACAGTTAAGAACATTGGCAATGCTACTTACACTAAAGGTTCAGGAGCACTTACTAGAGTGTACCACAATGGTCCCGCGGGGAGAGGATCGAGTGGAAAAAAATCATTGGAGAGGGTCTTCTCGATAATATATCAAGAATGGATTCTGCAGAACCCACAAGACTAACTACAAGATGATGTTCGAATTGCCAACCACCGTGATGGATAAAAAGTGAAGAGCTATCCGTAAGAAACGACAGAGAACAAGAGGAAGTTGGCTAGCAACCAAAAGGACAACCGTGGGCAGCAACACACCGTTAAAGACAGAATGTTGGAGGCCAGAATGTGGCAAGGGCCTATACGGCTGGCAACATGAGAGGAACCTGTATAATGGATTGGTTGGCCACTCTGCAATAAATGTAAGCTTCGTCATGAAGGGCCATGCATTGTGAGATGTGGAAAGTGTAACAAGGTTGGGCATTTGACCCAGGATTGTAAGGTCACAATCTCCACTACTTCTACACAGAGGGGTCAAGTAGTGAATCAAAGGGTTGTAACTTGTTACGAGTGTGGAAGGCAAGGATACTACAGAAGTAAATGCCCAAAGTTGAAGGATCAAAAACGTGGAAACAAAGATGGGATTGGTGAAGCAAGAGAAAAGCATATGTGTTAGGTGGAGGAGACGCTAACCCCAATTCAAATGTCATCACGGGTACGTTTCTTCTCAACAACCATTATGCTTCTGTATTATTTGATTCGAGTGCAGATTGAAGCTTCGTGTCGACTACTTTTAGTACTTTGCTTGATATAATCCCTGATACTTTAGACGTTAGCTATGCTATCAAATTAGCCGACGGGAGAATTTTTGAAACTAATACCATACTTAGAGGCTGTATGTTAGGATTGCTAGGTCACCCATTCAATATTGATCTCATGCCTGTTAAACTTGGAAGCTTTGACGTTATCATCAGCATGGATTGGTTATCGAATCATCATGAGGTGATCGTTTGTGATGAAAAGATTGTGCAAATTCCTTTTGGAAATGAAGTTTTAATAGTCCAAGGTGATAGGAGTGGTAGAGGAAAGAAGTCGAGGTTGAGCATTATATCGTGCACTAAGACTCAGAAATATATTAAGAAAGGTTGCCCAATTTTTCTGGCACACGTGATGAAGAATGAAACTAAAGATGAGTCAGAGGAGAAGCGACTTGAGGATGTGCCGACAGTACGGGATTTTCCAGAGGACTTACCTGGATTACCGCCAACGCGACAAGTTGAATTTCAAATCGAATTGGTCCCTGGTGTTGCACCTATGACACACGCCCCGTATAGATTAGCACCCTCGGAACTTCAAGAATTGTCTACTCAACTACAAGAACTTTCTGACAAAGGATTTATAAGACCAAGTTCCTCACCCTGGGGAGCTCCAGTCTTGTTTGTCAAAAAGAAAGATGGATCTTTTCGGATGTGTATCGACTATCGCGAGTTAAACAAGCTGACTGTGAAAAATCGATACCCACTTCCGAGAATCGACGACTTGTTTGATCAGTTGTAAGGATCAAGTGTTTACTTGAAGATTGACTTAAGGTCTGGTTATCACCAACTCAGAGTTCATGATGAGGACATTCCAAAGACGACGTTTAGGACTCGATATGGCCACTACGAGTTCCAAGTAATACCTTTTGGATTGATAAACACACCGGCAGTATTCATGGACCTGATGAATCGGGTGTGCAAACCATACTTAGATAAATTCGTGATTGTTTTTATTGATGACATCTTGATCTACTCCAAGAACGAAGAAGAGCAGGCAGAACATCTTAGGTTAATTTTGGAGTTACTTAAGAAGGAAGAGTTGTACGCCAAGTTCTCAAAGTGCGATTTTTGGTTGTCAAGGGACAATTTTTGGTCATTGATTGACAATGAGGGAGCATTCACGTAGACCCAGCAAAGATTGAGTCAATCAAGGATTAGGCATCGCCCAAGACTCTGACAGGGATTCGTCAATTCCTAGGTCTTGCTGGCTATTACCGACGATTTATCAAAGGTTTCTCGAAGATTGCTAAACCTATGACGAAGTTGACTCAAAAGAGTGTAAAATTTGATTGGAGTGAAAAGGCAAAAGCTGCATTTCAACTCCTGAAGAAGAAGTTGTGTAGTGCGCCGATCTTGGCCTTTACCCGAAGGTAGTGAAAACTTCGTGGTTTACTGTGATGCATCTCGTAAAGGATTGGGCGCTCGATTTGGATGCAAATAGGAGAGAAGGATAGCCTAAGCCTAACGCGTCACGACCAACTTAAGATTCATGAGAATAATTACACTACACATGACTTAGAGCTAGGAGGTGTAGTGTTTGCTCTCAAAATGTGGAGACATTATTTGTACGGCACAAAATGCGTTGTGTTCACCGATCATAAGAGCTTGCAGCATATACTTGATCAAAAGGAGTTGAACATGAGACAACGTAGATGGTTGGAATTGTTAAGTGACTACGACTGTAAAATCCGTTATCATCCGGGAAAAGCTAATGTGGTGGCGGATGCACTAAGCAGGAAGGAAAGGATTAAGCCGCTACATGTTCGAGCTTTAGTAATAACTATACATAACAACCTGACTGAGCAGATTCGTAAGGCCCAAACCAAGGCAATGAAAAGAAAAATGTGGATGACAAACCAAGGTAAGTTGCAAAAGAAAATCTTTAAAACTCGTCCTGATGGAACCCAATGCTTCAAAGAGCGTGTTTGGTTGCCGTTGTATAAAGGACCAAGGGATTTAGTTATGCATGAGTCACATAAATCAAATTATTCATTTCCATGCCTGAACAGACAAATGTACCGAGATCAGAAAAGATGTACTAGTACTGGTGGCCAAAATATGAAGCTGATATTGCACCTACTAAGTAAATGTTTTGACTTGTTGCCAAAAGTCAAGTGACCCGAATGCCAAAAACCTTTCGGTTTGTTGGTTCAACCTGTGATCTCAATATGGAAGTGGGAAAACATTACCATAGATTTTGTTACTAAGTTACCAAAGACGTCAACTGGTCAAGATACAATTTGGATAATTGTTGACCGACTCACAAAGTCTGCTCATTTCTTACCAATGAAGGAAACCGACTCTAAGGAAAAGTTAACGCGACTATACTTGAAGGAATTAGTCTCAAGACATGGTGTGCCAGTTTCGATCATTTCTGATAGAGATAGTAAATTTACATCTCACTTCTGGCAGTCATTGAACAAAGCTTTAGGTGCTCAAATGGATATGAGTACGGCTTATCACCCACAAACCGATGGTCAAAGTGAAAGGATCATCCAAACCTTGGAGGACATGTTACGTGCTTGTGTGATTGATTTTGGGAAAGGTTGGGATAGACACCTACCTTTGGTGGAATTTTCCTACACCAACAGTTATCACACTAGTATCAAAGCTGCACCGTTTGAAGCCTTGTATGGTCGCAAGTGTCGATCACCCATCTGTTGGGCTGAGGTGGGAGACGCTCAGCTCACTGGCTCAAAATTTTTTCATGAAACCACTAAGAAAATCATTCAGATCAAGAAGCGTATACAAGCTGCACGAGATAGACAGAAGAGCTACGCTGATAAGAGACGTAAGCCATTGGAGTTTGAAGTTGGGGATAAGGTCATGTTGAAGGTATCAGCCATGTAAAAGGTGGATAACGATTTCGGCAAAAAACGGGGAAGGCTGAACCTCACTATATTGGACCTTTCCAGATTATGCTAAAGTGAACGCTCTGCAATCACTTAAACTCCCAGAGCAATTAAGCCGAGTTCATAGTAACTTTTCATGTTTCCAATCTGAAGAAGTCTCGTAGACGAACCCCTAGCTATTCCGTTGGATGAAATCCAGATTGATGACAAGCTTAATTTCATCGAAGAACCAGTTAAAATTATGGACCGAGAAGTTAAACGGCTAAAGCAAAGCCGCATTCCAATTGTGAAGGTTCGATGGAATTTTGAAACGAGGTCCTGAGTATACATGGGATCGCGAGGACCAAATGAAAAAGAAATATCCTCATCTTTTCGCTAATCCATCGCCACAAGAAATGCTTAAAGCTTTGGACAAATATTCTTTAACGGGGGAAGAATGTCACACCCCGAGAATTTCAGGTCAATATTTTAAACCTTTCCGATCATTATTTTGAATTTTATACGTTGCGTTTGAATCTGACGGTTTACCGGGAAGTAAACCCGCGTAAATCTGAAAAACATCATCCGACGCGTTTCGACTTCGGATATCTATTAGTTTAGATATTATATGAGTTATTTTATCTTTAATAAGTGTTTCGTAGTTTACGATCACTCCCGATACTTATTTTTACGCTTTAAAAACGTTAAATTGCCGTTCTTCGCGTTTTTGACCTAACGGAACCCCAGAAACTCAAAATCTTTTCGTGTAAACTTTAATTATCATCCAACTCATGACCATAAGTCAAAAATTTCGTTCATATCCATCCCATATATATAGTGGACGCCTAAAATTGAACCAAACACAACCATGAGGCTTGAAATTAAACATGAAGCATCTTTACAAAACTAGTGCATGTGTAAGGAGAAAATGACACATGAGAGTGTCATTCTCATGCACAAATACCGCATTTAACTTGATCATGTGTTACTTACACATCCTTACACAATTTGACTACATTTGACTAGCTATTATGCATAAGAAATGAACCATGGTCCCAAAAATTTGAACCCCTTGGCCTTTGTGGTGAGTTTCGGTCAAGCCAACCTACACACACACCTTTGGTGTGTGTTGGTCACATGTACAGGCCAAGACCATACTCAAAACCCTAGTTCACATACTATATAAACCTCACTTTGCAAGACTTAGGTCATTTCATACACACTTTGCCTCATCAAAAATTTCTTTCTCTCCTTCTTGTCTCTTTGAAGCTCACGGCCCAAACACCCCTTTTAGGGTTTCCATTTTCTTTGATTTCTAGCAAAATCCAAGCATACCAAGTTCATATCTAAGGTTATTTAAGGTGTTTCCAAGTGTTGATTCTTTGATTTCAAGGGTTTGTTCAAGATCCAAAAGCTAGGGTTTCATATATTATTTGGGGTTTTATAGATCTATTGATTTGGGATATAGATCTAGTGATTCTCTTCTCGATCTTCATTCTTGTAAGTTTCTTGCATCATTTCTTGTGGTTTTTACTTATGTTTACTTTATATGTTCAAGATCTATACATCCATAGGTTTTGTTTCAATTTTTTAAAGATTATAAAACAAGATTTGTATAAATAATGATGTTACTTGTTTCGACTAGTTAAATATTATGAGCTTGGTAAGATGAAAGTTAAATGAGAGTTGCAACCTTAAAGATGATGGGTTTAGGTTAGTCTTAGGTGTGGTTTTGTTATGTATTAGTTGTGAATGAAGATTATGCTAGATTAGGCACTATTGTGAAGTTTGGGTGGATTTTGGTTGCGTTTTTGGTAAAAAGTGCTTACTGATCCGAATTTGTTTTAGGGTCTTGGTCGACCTAAAAGTGTTGTCATTAGGTGAGAAGATAGTCTTTAGAAAGCTCGTTTCGAGTAGATAGGTTTTCATATATCACACTCTAAAAACGGACTTAAAACGACCAAGATATAGCGAAATGAAACTTGAAACATTTTTCGGCAAAACCGGATAAATAGGGGCTGATGTGAATAGTAAAATGCGTTTTCGGACACTTTCGAACATTTTTGGACATTCCAAACATTAGCAAAACCTATAGTAATATATATATATATACTAATTGGTATTGTTTAACGACGCCGTTAACCTATCTTACGAAAAACGTTAAAGTTGCTAAAAATAGTAAGTTTGGTAAAACCTAGCGAAACGGACATACTAGTTGAGCGATTAAGATTAGTTAGAGCGTTTTGAATTATGGAAACTTAACAAATGTAGGGGACGGTATTAACGTTCCGAAACTAAAAACTTACCTAAAATAGAAACTTACTAAAAATAGTAATTTTTGGATAAACGTCGAAACTTAACGAAAAACTATATGATTTCATTTTTGTTAATCAAACTAAAGTAAACACAAATAGATGTCTTTTGATGATGAACATATTGTGAA
This sequence comes from Tanacetum coccineum, assembly GCA_026074375.1. Classification (NCBI taxonomy): domain Eukaryota; kingdom Viridiplantae; phylum Streptophyta; class Magnoliopsida; order Asterales; family Asteraceae; genus Tanacetum; species Tanacetum coccineum. The sequence goes on along the minus strand of BQNB010129703.1, from coordinate 7,171 downwards.
GTTCTTGGCATACTTTCCATATTCCTAAGACGCGTTATTATTCTAGGTCGCGTCTAGATTCTATATCATCTTTTCTTACGTGATTACCATTTGCTCATTTTGCTAAGGTGAGTTCATAGCCCTACGTTTTTACTACTTTTGCTTTACTATTTTGGGGTGAGAAACATTGCTTGTTTTCAAACTATGGACACAGTTACTTTACGTTTCCTTTACCTGATTACGTGTTGCCTAAGTAGCAAATAGACCACTAATACCCGAATTATCATGAACCGTTAATTTCTTGACCGACTGGTTGGTTGAGTAAGCGCTAGTGTTATAAATAGATCTATTGTGACTAATTATCCCTATCTGGGTGAGTAAGAGCTCACTGCCCACGAGACTCCCGATAAACAGATATATACCATGTCGGATTTTCAATAGGTAATCTTGGTCGGATACCTTTAGGGCGAATAAATTCTATTTGGCATATAATATGCTTCATTTAATTAAGCTTCGGTGTCATGAGCTTAGCGCAATAGTAATTACATTCTTTTATGTGAAGTTGTATCTGTTATAACTGTCACGTGTGTACTGTGAACTTGTGGTCCACCTTTATACTAAACTTAAACCTATGAATTCACTTAACTTTATGTTGACCGTTTTAGCATGTTTTCTCAGGTGCTTAACTTTGGATGTCTTGCTTGCTATGTAGTGTTGCCATGCATTGGACCGATTTTCAAGAATTGCTTTTATCTTTGATTAACATCGTTGTCTATTTTTAAAACTTTTATTCGCTTCCGCTTATTATCTTGAACTTATGTAAGACTTCATTTATTTTAATTTAATGCAACGATGTTGGATTTTCAAACGTACCCCTTAGAGGTCGTTCTTTGTATCTTGTGTGATATATATTATGACGTCACGCCCTCGGACACGTGTTTTCCGTCCAAGCCCCGTCTGGGGGTGTGACAAACGGGCATCAAACAATCAAGTGTTTACATCAAACAAGAGTTAAGTAATTATTTTGAGAATAATTATTAACTTGGTTCATTGTATTTTTATTGGTTACGTAAAACGTTTACGTTTCGCGATAAAATACGTTTAGGCATACCCGTAACCACAAAAACATTTTACGCATTCAAACAATTCCCAGTTTAATCCCAATACCAAAGTTTATAAAACCTTTACCATAATTGCAGTTATATTATATATATATATTATTATATATTTTTTATATATTATACTATATATATATATATATTTATATATATATATATATATTATTTATTTATATATGCCCCATTTAATAAGAACCAAACCAAGACTTACAATTTGCAAGTTTATACTTTAAAACTTTAAACTATATCTTTAAATACTTCAAGTATATAAAGGAATGATCACATAGAATATTCAAAATATCAAAAAACAAGTCATGAATCTCCCCTCCCCCCTTCCTATATTCGGCCTAAATAAGGACCATGGGAGACAATTAGCACACAATTTTTCCAACACAATCTTGTACAACATAACCTCATTAAAACTTATGTTTTCCTTGACCACCTTTTCCATAAAACCCTCATTGTGTCATTTGACTAGTCTTATGAATATATAAGACATACTAATGGAAGTAACACATTCACACTTCTCATTTTGCTAAGTAAAAATCAAACAAACCCTCCCTTTTCTCTCCATATAGCCACGGCTCACCCCTTTTTCTATACTAAATTCATACAAAACTTATATAACACATTTACAAGTAATCCCACACTATATTTAAGATATTCCAAAGAGGCTTGAAGACTTGGTTAAGTATTTTCAAGGGTGAAACTAAGTGTTGAAGCAAATTAGGGTTCTTGGAAAAATTAGGGTTTTTAATCTTTCAATCTTGGGTTTAAAATCTAAACAAGGGTTTAGATCATATTTCTCATCATCATTCATCACCCTAAGGTTATCTAAAAGCCTCATCTTTTCATTTTCATGATTTTATGTGTATATAATGTTTATGTAGCAAATCACCATTTAAGAAATGTTTTAACATGTAAAATGAACTTTTACTTGTGATCATGGTTTTATACACTTGTACACATGTTCTATGGTTGCTAAAATCATGTTATTATGGAAGTATAAAGATAGTATACTTATGATTTATGTATAAAAAGTGTGTATATGTTAATGGTTTAAAAGGTTTACTTAATAAGTTTATGATTTAAAGGTGTTATTAAGGACTTGATAATATGGACTCTTGGACAAAATATGGACTAATGGACAATATTATATGTAACACATATGATAAATAAGGTTATGAAGGACTTGTGGTATTTTATCTAAACTGAAAACTAATAAAAACAAAGTTATACAAATAAATACATATGTATTAAAAATGGGTTGTTTGAGTTCGACTTTTAAGGCATGGATTTTATGTTTTATAAAAATAGTACATCTCATGACATTTCCAAATATGTAGAGAACCCGAAAAATCAATTTATAACGAAGGAGACACACTAATTTTAAGTTATACGCTAATTAAACGTGTTTATAAAATAAATTTTATAAAAACCAATTACTGTTCACAACAAATAAAAATATAAACATATTTTTAACAGCAAGTATATAATTTTAGGATTTTAAAACATTTAGAATCATAATTTTTCAATTAATAACGAAGGAGTTATGAATTACGCGAGTTTACGACGATAAATATTTTTATAAAAATAATTTTATTAAAAGTTACTGTTCATCAGGGACATTTATTTTTGGAAAACATCATAAATAAATAGAACTTTCAATTTCGAGAACGTGCTCGAAAGAATCACTAAAAACAGAGCTAAAACGAATAAGATATGACATTTACTAGTTTACGACACTTAAATTGGTAAAAATAAATTTATAAAACGTCATGAACAGTAAAAAGTACTGTTCATCAGAAGGTCTCAAAATATAAAAATTTAATATTTTTTTATATCATCTTAATACGAAAGTGTAGGCGTAAGAAACGCGAGAAACGGACTTAAAACGAAAAAGTTACGTCGTTTTTACGATTGGAATATTTATAAACGTTTTACTTTATAAATATGTTTTCACTAATACAAATAGATGGTGATGAGCTATGTAGGATTATATATGGCATTAGTTAATCGAGGTAATTAGTACTTACACGACATATAATTATTTAGGTTGCATTCGGGCGTATTTCTGACGCATTCTCAGTAGTGGTTTATATTACTGATTCCTTAACTCAAGGTGAGTTCATTAGACCCCTTTTTACATTTATACCAATGATTTATATAAGTTGGTGTGAAAACATATGCATGTTTTATACAAATCGATGAATGCAAGTGTAACATTTATTATGATTACGTGTTTGCCTAAGTAGCGATAACCCATCTGAGCCCATTATCATGAACTGTCAGTTACTGTTGTGAGCGCGAATGTTGTAAATAGATATATTGGGATTGACATCCCCGTTCGGGTGATTAGCTATCACTGGACAAACGAACGTATACCATGTCGGACATAGGATGTTGCGGGTTAGAACATCATCACGGGCAATGTAGGCAATTTATAATTGCAATTCATTTATGTCGACCTTCAGTATCATGAGCTTAGGAAAACGTAAATCACATTTTGTGATGTTTGCATTGGTTGCATTATCACGGGGAAAGTCTTGCGGTCCTACAATATACATTTATAAACCTATGGATTCACTCAATAATATGCTGATGTTTTTAAGCAATGTTTTTCAGGTGGTCATTAAGCAAAAGGTGCAAAGGGATACATTGGTGCATACACTTTTTGGATGTCACATTCCAAGGATTTGGTTGCATGTTGTTTTGGGATAAATGATTATGAACTAAAATCTTGTATTTGTATTTTGAACAATGTAAAGCTTCAGGCTTTTGTACTCAACACTTTGCTTAAACCAATGTATCAATTTTAAACGGCTTTTTGATCGTTCTTATATTATCTTGTGTTATTGATCTATGAAGTGACACACCCCGGACCCTTATTTCGCTGCGACCCAATTTGGGGGTGTTAGACTTACATTTTGGACAATTTTTGTAATGAGTTTGACCTATTGAGCTCTTTGAAGGTTACTTTTTTTTATTGTTTTCATGAGCCACATAGGATAATTATGGTTCTTTTTTTTTTTTTATCATCTTATCCACCATGATAACCACTTCCACCCACCACCATATTTTTCTGTCACAACCACCATCCTTATCATGTTGTCTTAAATCATATAAAACCCATATTCATATGCAGTCAAAATTATTATATCTCAAATTACCAAACAAGTATTTATAACTTTGTAATTTCATATACTTCAAACCCTGTATGGAAGTCAAAATTATTAGCCACATATCCAATCGTCATTAGCCACAGAGATGGTAAAATCGTATGAAAATATAAAAAATTTACGATCAATAACATCTACACTACAGTATAATGGAAATTTGCCCAAATCTTGAAAAGTAGGAATGTTGAAAAACAAGCACCTACAATATAAAAGCAAAAAAACACAGCTGAAACACAGAAATCGAGGCAAAGAAATGGAAATGGGCTCATTTCCCATGTTTGGTAGCTCAAGGAAGGAAAAGGATCCTCTAAAGTAGGGGTGTTCAAAAAAACCGATAAACCGACAAACCGAGCCGAACCGTTCAAGCCGAAACCGAAAAAACCCGAAACCGAAATAACCGAAACCGAAAAAAACCGAAACCGAAAAAACCCGCTTATCACGGTTTGGTTAACGGGTTATTTACTTTAATATAACCGCGGTTAACCGATACCGAACCGTTATACTATACATGAATGTTTTTTAACAAAATATTTAAAATAATTGTACAATTATTGATTCTAGTTTGCACTTACTTTATTGTATAACGTCTGTCCTTTTCTTCAAATATAACATCTATGTGTTGAAAATTAATCAAACGTGATGATAACTTATAAAATGACGAATAAATAATTTTGGTTAGTATGCATGTAATGTTAATTTTGAATGCATTTAATATTGTGACGAAATACTATAGTATGACTTTAATCTATATGTTCAATGATAACTAATTAGACTAAAATGACATTTTACGTTCTAGATTAGTTTATCACGTCTAGAATGGTTAACCGTGACCCGAACCGCGGGTAACCGCTCATTTCGGGTAACCGCATGTCCGGTTACCCGCCTAGTACGGTTCGATTTCGGGTAGTAAAATGAATTACCCGCCTCGCGATGGATAGTTCAAATCTTTCAACTAACCGAACCGAACCGCCCCGTGAACACCCCTACTCTAAAGTTATGGTCAAACATGATTGATCATGTTAAGTTTATTGTTAGTGAAAATAAATAAGCGGGCTCATGATTTTTATTAAAAGAAAAAGTTTTATACAATTAACTAATTTGTGATTGATAAACATGATGTATCATGTTTGACTCAACTTTAGAGGATTCTAATCTCTCAAAGAATTAGAAAAGCGGAGAATTCTAAATCTCGGGAAACCGTTCCTTTGTAATCTCAATTCCACTCTATTTGGTGGAGAATTTAGAGAATTGGTCCATAGCATGTTATTTAATAAAAATAAAGCTATATAAAAATGAGATATAAAGGATCAAATCATGTGAGTGGCACGTGTCACACAAATCTCAAAAATTTCAAGAAACCTAACCCCCAATATTGCACATTCTATCTACTTATCTTCAGAATCATCCATCCAACAGCCTTATAACAACAAATCTCTTTTATACAACCACCAAATATCTCAATTTAATTGATTGACATTAAAATATTGTCTTGTTCATCATTTATTTCTGATGGGTTAAGACTCGTGTAGCATTTTGTTGTATGAATACCAGTTGATGCATATTGTTTTTAGTGATCACAAGCTGCACCACAACAAATTACAAGTTTGGTATTTATTTTGATTATAAAGTATATCTTTGTGTAGTTGTAGTGATGCTGATCATAAACTAGTGTTTGATTTTAAAACAATTTATTTTTTATTTCTCGGGTTAAGTCTTTGTAGTTACCAAACAATAGAATTGCATCGAAATTCTTTACTGCTTTCTATTCTCTAAATTTCTAATCTCTGCTTTGTTTCATTTCTTTAAATTTCTCTCTACGAAACGTTATTCTATTTTCTCTCTCACTAAAACTCACACCACCTCACTTCTCTCTCTAAACTAAAAATGATAGTTACCACCACAGCCACTAGTGTCGTCGTTGCCCCCATCTTCGCCATCATCAATGGATTGAATGATGTTTCTGATTGATGGTTTGAGGTACTTAAGAGGTTTTGGTGTGTGAGTGTCTTGGTTTAAAAAAAAGGGGTTTCACTCTCACCACCACCACCACCACAACTACACCAGAATCCTCACCACCACGTCCCTCTACCGCCGGAACCCCACCATATCCTCACTGCCAGAATTGGATTTGTTGCCAGAAATTTGAACAATGTAAATTCAAGAATTATCAAATATATAAGGAGCAAAAAACACAATGTGTCTCTCTCACTCTACCAACATGCCCTCACCGCCGGTCGTCACCCCTCACCACCGGTCATCACCACAGGCCGACGTCACCACACCTATACATCACCACCCCGGTATTTTTTGAGGTTTTTTATAAATATATGGCTATTTAATAAGTTTTGAGGGTGTTTTCTTTTAGATCTATAACTTCTCTATGTAGATTTATGTTTTTATTTATGGATCCATAGGTTTTATACGTAGATCTATACTTTTATATAGTTTAATTTGTAGATTTAAGTTTTACCAAAAAATTTTGCGTTTTTTTAGGTACCGTTGCCGGAATCAGCTTTCTCGTCAGAAAATAGCCAGCCGCTTACTCGCCGGAATAACGCACCTGCCCGAAATAGACGCCGGAACTGCTGCTCCCTCGCAGGATTCCCGCTAGATGGTACTTTTTAAAATAAAGTTTGTTGTTCACCTTTTGTGTAAATTTGTTGTATAGGGTATTGATATTTTGTTGTGTAATATTTTCAGCCGACGCTGGAATATTTATCAAACTCGCCGGAAACTGTTTAGACATCGTCGGAATCTGCCGTGTTACTTCAATCTTTTTGTAATAGCCTAAAATTAAGGAAACTTGATGGCCAAATCGAAACAACAAAACTTTTGAATTTACCAACTTATTTTTAATGTTTAAAACTTTTTGAGTGGAAGACATGAGTGGTAAAC
>BQNB010129702.1:0-19071 GCA_026074375.1 Tanacetum coccineum | reverse complement strand
ATTATGGTTCATGAAGGCTAACATTAGATGATGATGATGGCGTTATTGGTAGAATTAGCTTGGAATGAGGTAAGTAAATAGTTATAATGCAATGTTATATTGAGTTTATTCATATATGTGTTATGTGTAAGTTGTGTTAAGGGTTTAGAAAGCATTTAGGCTTCATGTGTTTGGATTAAGGATAGATTAAGGGCTAGTTGGGAGTAACTAGCCAAGGATGTGAATAGACTATTTGTGGACTGGTTAAGGTATGAATGATTATGTATGTTTTGTGTGTTAGTCATTTGGATTATGAACCTTGTGTAAGTAAAGATGTTGGTTAGTATGTGGACTAACGAAGAATGCGTATGATGCTTATATGTGTAATGATATGTATAACGCCATATTATAGCCTTTACTTACTAAGCGAAAGCTTACATGTTAAGTTGCAATGTTTTGTAGGTATAATGCAAAGAAGGTAATGTGCGGATTAATATGTTGACGTGGAAGCTCAGATGATGGAAATGTTGTACTATTCGTATGCAATGTGTAGTAGGTACCGAGCTCAATCAACGTTGAACCCTCAAAGTGTCTTAATGGTTTGTAAATGTTAAGGTCATGTGTCAATGTCTTTTGTATTGGTTTTGTATGTGTAAGGATGGAAATGGGTCAATGGTAAATGTAAATAGGTCAAAACAGGGTGTTTGGTAATCCCATAAAGTATATGTGCTTGGGTTATTTAGACCACAAATGTTTTAGACAATGTTGTATTATAATCTTTTGATGATTTCTGGAAAGTTTCATCTAATATCGAGTCCGGAAAGTTAATTTTTCGTAACAAAGTGTCAAAAATGAGTTTGGTGGGTGTCCAGGAGCAGGGAGCCGCCCGACACGGCCTTCTAGCCTCCCCGCTGGCCTCCAGCGGGACTCTAGCCGCCCGGCTGGCCATCCAGCCACCCAACTGGCTGGTCATGTAGTTTTAGGATTTTTGTTTTTGCCGTAAAATCCAAACCGTAAGGAGTTAGAACGAGTTCCTTATATCGTTAGAAAGCTAAAAGAGTATACTTTATGATAATGGAACTTTCAAGAGTCTAACTGTAATGTATTTCAAAAATTATATCAAGGGAATGACACAAGGTCATTCCCGATCAAGCGTTTCCGCAAAAGTTATTAATTTTTTGTCAAATTTTGAGTCTTAAAAGGGGCGTTTCAACTTGGTATAAGAGATTTGGTCTAAGAGAAGTAGGTTTTCACTATAGGATTCCTAAACTTAGACCACTCGTAGATGTGTTGTCGTAAGTTTAAGTAACGAAGAATGTGAATGCCTTAGTTATAAGGTAGATTAAGTGCTTGCGACAAATGGAATGATAATGTATAGACATAGAATGATTATGAAATGTGGTAGATGTTATTTTTCCATAGACTTAAGGGATTGTGAATGTGGTTAAGAATGTGAAGCACTTATCGGAAAAGTGTCAAGTATAGAAGGATATGTTTCTATAATGTTAAGTAAAGTTTATGGTAGATTATTTAAATATATAAGTAACGTAAGATGTATATGATGGTATGAGTTAAGAAGTGCTTGAGCTAAGATAAATGCATAGGATTGCATTTTGATAAGTAATAATGAAAGTATGTAAGTATGAGCTAGGTAATGTGAAGATGTTTGAATTATAAAAAAGTTGCTTAATGGAGAAGTATTGTCTTGAGTGTAGTGCTTATATGAATTACTAATAAAAAGTTGAAGTATGATAAGTCGTGTAATGTAAAGGACATGATAAAGTATAACGCAATAGTATGACTTGGTTAAGTACTTGATGTATCTATTATATTAAAAGATACAACCCCTTAATTTAATGGGGCTGTATCATTAAAAGCTTTCATCTATTACACAACCTTATCTCCAAGAATACAAATCATCCCCCGGTCATTCATTCATCATAACTCATCATTATCTACCAAAAAACAAACAACAAAATCGAAACAAAATATTAAAGGATGATTAGTGAGGAAGAAGGTAGGGAATCAGTCTTTTGGCTAAACCAAAAACACCAAAAAAGGCTTTAGTATAATAAGTTGTCAACTTGGGGTTGACAAGAGAATGATGAATGAAATGTGAAAACATATACGTATGTGTAATACATGAGAATGAAAAGTATCATTCGGATTTTATAAAATATAAAGAAAGATGGATAAGGTGTGAGCCGAAATTACGTAAGGTAATTGATGTGTCGTTGTGTGGTGTATATTTTATTGATTCAAGTTTTAAATTTATATTTTGCCGACTAAATAAAAAACAACACTTTAACAGGCAGTGTACCCGATTGGTAGTAGTAGTTTCGTCTGCGGTTATAAAAGTAAGGTGTCGCTAACTTGAAAGCGATGGGGGATTGAGGGGTTAAATCCTCTATCACTTTAATTAATTTCTGGTTATCTAAATCTATGTTAATTATATCCTATTCTAAAACTATGTCAGTCTAGTCATTATTATAATGGGGGAACAAAAAAAAAAAATAAGGGGTTTTCGCCTAGAGACTGGCTCGGTTTGGTGTGGTGGACTACAATCAATTCAAGGCACTTTAACCCACGCAAGCTAATTAATTTTAAAGATAAAAGAGCGGTCGAGCCAAATATAAGAAAACTGTATTAACCATTATTAATCCGATTAGAAAGTTGGTTTGTTTATTAAGTGCAATGATTTCTTCTCTCGAGCGGCATATCATTCATTTTGACTTAGGCGTTACATCATCCTAAAAATAGAACACATTAATTTTGTTACAAATTAAAGCACGTTCCAGCATAAAGCATCCTTACTTTGTGATTATAATCTATCTCAGGGATTTAATGCATATCGGTGTGAGCACTTGTTAAAAACTCCTGCTCATAGAGGGACTTTACTACTTACCGCTTAATGGTAGTTTCATTGCACTTGTTTTCCAATTGTCTACATATCACAATTAAATCAGAACGTTTATCTTGGTGAATTTTCTAGGTCACCTGCTAGTCTACACGATCAATAAACCGTTGGATATCCAATTAACTAGGTTAAAGCCCGGAGCGTATCCTAGACACAGATTATAGAAGGAACAATAATTTGTGATCCTAATGATTCTAGATGTATAAAATTACGATATGGAGAGCTATCCTGATCTAGATCTACTAGGTGTTTGTACCCTTGAATCCAGTCTGAATGATAGGGTAACATACAAAAATGCGCGGTAAACAAGTTGTATTGTAAACATAAACAAGCAATTCAATGATAAATCAAGAAATTGGTAAACCAAATACCAAACAATTAGATCTTTCATTAATAATGGATAATACTACGAAGATATTTGCTTTTAAACTGTCATAATAAATACAAGAGCTACAATTATTTAAGCCAAGGTAACTAACCGAGGTTAACGAATGTTACCAAAAACTAAAGATTACTAATGTATATGAATTACCACGTTGTTCCTATGGAATTATTAACGTTGTTTTGTTTTTACTCGACCCTTCTGCTCTTTTTCTCTTTTGCTAATTCGCATTTTATGGTTTAGGTATCTGAGAATATTGATTATAGACAACACTTAAACTCGTATTTTGAGGTTTTCTATTTATAAGGTCTGGAAGTTGGTTCAATTCGGCGTATCCAAGGGGATTTGATACGGTCGTATCTGGGGTATCTTGGGAGTAGGGACTCGTTGATATCTTTCCAGAATATTCACATAACTATATCTTCATACGGCGCTATTGACTTTCTTCTAGATACGGACATATTGAGGCCTTTATTCCCTACTGTGGTCTTTTGGTGAGTGCAGGCTCAATGTGATAATCGTATCTTCCTGTATGGATACGTGTATTGGTCTTCAAAATAATAATCTACATAAATATTCTTCATTTTAAGCTCCAAAATCGCGCTCCTTTTGCTAACTTTTCACCAAATTACTCCATTAATTACTGTAATTCTCAATTATAAACGATTAGTAACATTTCTTTGCATTAACTATACAAATGGGTTATATAACCATGGGATAAATTGATGCTATAAAATAGACGTTTATTTGATGTCATCAAATATCCCCCCCACTTGAATCCTACTTGTCCTCAAGTAGCCTTTAGAAGTTTATAAAAATGTATCCCTAAGGATATTTTCTATTTAAAGCATTTATTTGATCTATTACAAGTACACAACCAAACACCTCATGAAATAGGAAGATGAAAACACTCAAATCACTCAACTAATATATGTGGTAACATGTAACTAATTCGCTCAATTGCTCGGCCGTGACGTGATTTCTTTCATAAGCTGTAAGGATACACATCTCCACCACTAAAGCCAAGGAGTTACAAGTTTATAAAGGTAAATATGGGTTTTTGTATGGAAAGGCTTACAGATGATCATTCTATAATCTTTCACCAGAAGTACCACTCTAACAAGGCAGCTGAAGCACATATCCTCATTCGAATTTAACCAACGGTTAGGATAAAAAATGATATAGGGTAGGAACCTTCTAACTTTCACCAAAAGTCGTAAACCAACGAGGCATCTAAGACATGCATACATGGCCGTAACGACGGAATAAACATGCACGCTTGATCACATCCTCATTCGCGTAAAACCAGTGGTTAATCATTAGGTGAGAGGGAAGTAAACTGTTGTTAAATAAAAATCAAGAAACAAATAGATTAAGCCTAAACTACACGTTGCTAGACACTTTTTCCCTACCGTTACCATGATAAAGACACAACTATTTACAACGTCTTGATCATAGTAAAAACAACAAAACAAAGTTTTGGCTTGTTCCCGTAACGGTCAACTTTCTAATCATCCCAAAACTTTACATACTCTACAGGGCAAGTGGCGATATCTTCCACTTTATACAATACTCTACATCGTTGATTTTTTTGACGTATCAATGAATAATCGATCCTTCATGTAATTCCTTCGGTAATTCCTTTGCGAAACGATTATCTTCAAACTTTCTTTCTCTTTTTGTATTTTTCTCATTTTTCGAATTTTTTTACCTATGCTTCAAATCTCGGTGTAGTTTCACCATCTTCACGATCATAATAATTCCGGATAATTCCTTCGATAGTTCTTCGTTCTTCGGATTCACCAATAATTGTGACGGTAGTAAAATCACATGAGTTTTGACTACTAATATACATTCTCATTTGCGATGTGCAAATTTCCAACCGCACCAAAGATATAAATGACACAAGACTCGGAAAATACAAACTTTACACTTTAAGAAACTAGCAACTATAAATTAAACTTAATCTAACAGGGTAGGTTAAGGTGTAAGGGTAACGAAACAAATAGTTGGTGTAATTCTTAAAGGATTGGCTCTACGGGTTGTTCTAGTGGATCTTCACTCTAAAGATGAGAGTGGAAAAGGGTTTAAACTGGAGGTTAACTAACCGGTGTAGTTAGCTAATAAACAACATGTAAAGGCGATTTGGGTGTAATCCTAAAATTTACCAATTTAAACAAGTTACTCCATCTAAATCCATAGTACTCATCACTGTAGTCTCGAGTGATATACCAAGCCAAGTTCTAAAGTCTACAACATCACCGGCACACTCATATTTTGTGAAATTTGGGTAAACATTTGGAAACGGAAAGGCTAAGTCCTCACAATATCTAACAAAGGTTATTGTGTGCGGGTTATGTAACATGTAATTTCACAAAAGTATGCTTGAAAAATTTTAAATTTTAGCATAATTTAAGCATTTTAGTGTGAAAAATAGGACAATTAAACATTCTAATTCCATCCCCCTACTTGAATTATACAATGTCCTCGTTGTATATATAAAACATTAAATACGAGAATTAAAAAGAATTAGAATGGGAAACTCCCCTGATGTTTGCTCGGTAGATCCTCCAAGTTGTGTTTAATTAAGCAAGATTGTGTTGAACAGCCGCCTTGAGTTTCAAGACTCAAACACTTCAAGATTTCCAGATTTGTAAATTCTCTACCAATATTCGTCGATATTTCTTTCACGAGGTCCTGTATGAAATATAGGAAAAACGTGCATTCCTATCTTGGTACCTATGGTTAATTTAAACTAAACTAAATAAACTAAATACGAGTCAGTCTGATGGATACGGCGTATCAAATGAATGAATACGACGTATTCACAGAACTGACAATAATGTTTTTAAAGTGCATAAAAATAAAGAAAATAAAGACTGATAACGTCCAGACATTCAATACGCCGTATGGTATGGAGCAGATACACCGTATTGAAGTCTGGAAAGACAGACTCGATAACAAAATTAAATAACATTCCGGGTTGTCATTCCAGGTTGTCTCCCAATGGAAGCACTTTTGTTTAGAAGCGAATGTCTTTTAATTTAGACTTTTTTTTCAGGTTCTCATTTTTATTCATTGGTGCGCAGACGCGGAGCGATAGCCTTCTTTCCTTTTTCTAAAAATATCTTGGTAGATTATTGACAAATTATCTTTGTTTCTTTCCTAAATATCGTATTCATAACTTCTAATAGCAATATATTCTTCGTTGGGTCCAAGTGAGTACTGAATAGCTTCAAACTTTTTTGCTTTGCACCTTCTTTTGTTAGGTTGCTCATCGATAGAAATGGATGTATTGCTATATTTGCGCTTTGTCTGACTTTGTTCATCTTCCTTTTCGGTGTCGCTCTTTCCACGTGTTTTTAGATAAGGTTTGAAGAATGAGTCCGAAGTAGTATTGTTACTACTCAAGATGCTATCATCTATTCGTCTCTTATTCCAATTCCCATTCATCCAAGCATGGAACAATACTTTTTTAGTTCTTCCATCAATTTTCATGTGTTTATCAAATGAAGAATTTACTCGTGATATGAATTCGAGTGGATCAATCCCCTAGTTGTCTCCTTCGTCCAACATTTCTTCTTCTCCATCGTATGATTCGGGGTAAAATTTACAGAAAAATTTCTCAACAAGTTCTTCCCAAATGGTAATTTTTCCTTCCCCCTTGTTTTTCCACCATTGTCATGCATCATCAGTAAGTGAGAGAGGAAAAACCTTCATTCGTAGTTGATGGGAATCCACACCAGGAACGTGAATCAAATCAACAATTTCAAGTACTTTGGCAATGTGGTTTACAACGTCTTCATCAATCCATCCGTGGTATGTATTCTTTTGTAGTTCCTCTAAAAATTCCTTGTTGAGTTCAATGTTAATATTGTTACTGGTGATAGAAAGATTTGGTTCAGTCTTTGTATTTTCCATATTAAGAATTGGTTTACCCATGAATTTTTGTAGTTCCTTCTTCAATCAACTAGCTCTGATAAGTTCTTCCTGTAACAAGGGCAAAAATATCAGCAGGATTTACTCTGAAGAAAGGTAAAAAAAAATTGGGACAAAATTAGAAGAAAAGAGACTTAAACGAAATTAGAAGAAAAGAGACTTAAACGACCTAAGTCATAAATGTGCTATATAAGTTAATGTGGCTAAATTAGAAGAAAAGAGACTTAAACGACCTAAGTTGCCAAAGAGTCAAAGTGATGGTTGATTTATAGTTAGAAGTTCTAACACATTCTGACAATTCTTGTCTGTGCTTGTGTTTGGTGTGTGTCGAGCAAGGAAAAGAAAAGGAGGGAAGAACCATGTAAGATTGATGATGAATTTATGAGGTATCAAGGCCATAATCTAAGGGTTAAGTATTAGCAATGATCACACAAGTAAGTAATCTCATATCTTTAGTTTAATTGAACAGTTAAGGGTTAGGGTTCATAGACCCAATTTGGGGGTTTTGGTTAATTGTGTTTATAAATTAAGAATCAAGATGTTTAATGATATGGGTTAAGGTTGATTGAAGATTTAATGAAAAGAATTTGGGGTTTTACATCATATGATCAATAAATGATCATATGTTGATTAAGAATGAAATTGGAAAGTCACGGGTTGTATGAACCCATATTAAGATGTCTTTTTAATATGTATAATTGTGATTATGAAGTATAGCACGGAATGGTGATGATGTTGTTCTTGATATCCTTGGCTTGGATTCAAGGTAAGTAAATGACTATACAAGAAGTTATATTGATTTTATCATGTTTGTGTGATGAATTATGTGTTAAGGCAATAAGAGGACTAAGACTACGTGTTTGATTAGGAAGACGAGTTTATGGATTTACTAGCCAAATGAGTTAAGTATTGTTGATGTGCCTCGATGATAGTATTCTTGGAATGAAGGTGATTAGTATTGTTGTAAACTAATAAGGTATGTAAGTTTATGTTTTATGGATGAATGATGAGCTTAAATGATATGTTGTGAATGTGTTAAATGACATATGATGACTTGTATCGCCCTTTACTTACTAAGCGTAATGCTTACGGTTTAGATGTTTAATGTTTTTTAGGTATATTGCGAAGAAGGTAAAGTGTTGGTAAAAGGTTATGATTTGGAAGCAAGGACTAGGTAAATGAAGATGTTCGTAGGAGCTTAGTACTAGTTACCGAGCTCATATCAAGGTTGAACCCCATGTGTCTAATGATTTGTTAATGAATGTGTTTAAGTGCCAAGAGTCATGTAATGTGAATGTGAAATGAGTATGAGTCAATGGTTTTGATTGTGTGCTTAAGTGTATGTAAATGAGTTAAAATGAGGCATTTGGTAAACCCGTAAAATATATGATTTTGGGTTATTTAAACCACAATGTTTATGACATTGTTGTATTATAACGTGATAATGATTTCTGGAAGGTATTATGAAGTTTCAGGTCAATATAGTCAAGTTAGGAAAAAGGTAACTTTCTGTAGTGGCGTAAATTTTGTTTACGCCGTAAACTTTTCATTTGTAGTGAGGTTACGGTATAACCACTTAGGTTACACCGTAATCTTAGGTCAGAAGGTTTGTTCATTTTGTCAATCTTGTTTTTGTCGTAAAAACGAAACTGTAAAGTGTTAGAATGAGTTCTTCATATCGTTGTAAAGCAAAAAGGGTATATTTTATGATAATGAAACTTAAAAAGGTCTAATTTGTAACACCCCCAAAATGGGTCGTAGCGGAAGATGATGTTCCGGGGGTATTACTTTATAGATCAATAGCACAAGATATGAGAACGACTTCTATAAGAGTCGTTTAAAAACTAATACATTGGATTTCATAAATGGTTCGTTATAAAGCTCATAGGCTTAACTTGTTTAACTTGATAATGTAAAGATTTCACAACTTAACAATATCCCAAAATGTAATGCACGTAAATCTTTATAATAATATGATTTCAAAAGATGACCACCCAATGTATCCTTGACTTGCACCTTACTGTCAACAATAATGTTGGTGAATTTATAGGTTTATAAATTTAATGAAACGGATAGCAAGATTTCTCTGTAATAAAGTAACGAATACAATATCACAAAAATGTATTACGATATGCACAAACCTCATGACACTGAAGCTAAACAACGTATGTATATCAAATACATATAAATGATAATGCCCAATGTAGATGTTCAACCCGTAACATCTATGAGTCTGAATTGGTATACGTTCGTCGTTCCTGGCCAACCGGTAAACTAGCAAGCGCTACTTGCCTGAACGGGGATGTTAATTCCCAAATAGATCTATTCATAATATTCGCGCTTACAATCCAATAATTAACAGTTCATGATGAAGGGCATAGTGGGTTATAGCTACTTAGGCAAACTCGTAATATTTGAATTAAAATGTACTTGCATTCATTTTGTAAAACAAACATGATCTCATCCCCGAGATTTGATAAATGATTGAAAAGTGTAAGAAGGGGACTATAAACTCACCTTGATGCAATAGCAAGATAATATCAAATAAGTGCAGGCACGTAAAGCGATGCAAACTCTATCCGCTACCTAAATGAATAATACGCATATTACTAATCATGTAATATACTAAAATGTATGCAGTCTTGTCCTTAGTATTGTGCTTGAGTTGAGAAAATATTACTTGCTTAAAATGTGGTCGTTCATGAAAATTGGCCAAATGTATTAGGTCATAATCTCTTACAATCAAACATGTAAATTACGATATCGGACAAGTTAGAAACTAGGTCGTGGGTACTTTTATAGTTAATTCAATAGACATTTGGTTTGGTCTCTAAACGTGTTAAACAAATGAACGAAGTTATAACAAAACGCATTTAAAAATTAAGTTTTCCTTATGACGCAAAAGTTTATAATCAAATTCTAGACTCGTTACTCAATGAAATTTAAAAAAAAAAGTGGTTTTGAAAACTAGACTATGCCCTCTACAACTTTCATTATTTAAGTTTTGTCTAAAAATTTCGTTTAATATGTTAAAAACGTGGCCAAAGGGAGGGGTGTCGCGACTGGATTACATGACAGAAAACTTATTTTTGACCAAGTGTTTTTCAAGTGACTTTTGGCTGACTTTGATCGCGGATTACAAACTCGTTACTTAGTGTTATGACAAACCAAAAATACTTTTGAAAACTAGGCCAGGAGTACAACAATTCATCTTTTATAAGTTTTGCAATTCGAAGTCGTTATAGTGACTAAAAACGAGGCCAAAGTAAGGGGTGTCGACCATTCAGCCAACAATATTAACTTGGTCAAAAAACATGGCAGCAGTACTAACTTTAGGGTCCATTTTCGGGTTCGTTACCTTGTATTATGACAAACTAAAAGAACCTATATAAACTATGCCAGGTCTACTACAACTTATCTTTTGTAAGTTTTGTGATTCGAGGTGGATAGTGGGGTCAAAAATGATGCCAAAGGTGGGGGTGTTTGACTTTCCAACAGTTTTAACTGCTGAACACACGACATCAGTACTAACTTTAGTCCCTATTTGCGAGTTCGTTTCTTAATCATTTTCCGTGATTCAAGTTGCTAATTAAAGCCTACCATGTCGACTATAAAACGCCCCCATTTGTTGACTCTATGTCTAAGTCTAAGTGGGTCAGAACAAGGCCTAAAGTCGACCCAACAGGGCAGTTTTCATACACATAAAATAACATATTTGTAAGTCTATTTCACGCTTCTTTATAAAGCGTTAAAAGCTCAAATTTTGCATGAACACTACTCCTATATTACGTTAACGAATGATAAATTTAGAAATTTCATTGATCAAGTTTGTATACGGGTTTCTCAATGAACCCGTATACATCAGAAGGTTTACCAAAAAGAAAATGTTTTGCTTTTAAACTTGTAATTCGGCTAACCATGATTAAGTATATATGTTTCGTTACAAAAAGGCCTAACACACGGTTTCCTAACAACATATGACCAAGGGTTTCTTCTAATTGTAAGTTAACAATTTTTAGTTTCTTGTTTCTGTTACAGACACAAACGAACATGCATATTTTTGTTTTACATGAAACTTACAATTAGGTAGTGTGTTTTTATCTTTTAAACAAAACGTTCTCAAGCACAATTAAACCAAGGACGAATGCAAGTAAATAAAGAGGAAATAGTGTGACTCACAAAACTGGACGAAAAACGCGGATAAGGACTTGAACTCAAGTGAAAACCCTAATTTGTTACTAACCCAATTCGTATACAAAACCCAAACACTTTAACCAATTCAACTGCTTGCACCCCCTTTGTGATTATGAACCCATTTAATGTCTTGCTATCTTGATGTGCTCGACCAAAGAAACAACAAAAGAAAACCCAAGAAACTAGTTAGGGTTTTCTGGAACACAGGGTTTGATATGGAAGGTGATGGTGTGAAGTTTTGTGGGTTGTATGTGTGTCAAAAACCGGGGATAGAAGAACAAGAACAATGGTGGAAGAAGTAGAGTTATGAACCTGATAGTGTTGTATTTTTTGTGACTTTTTCTTCTGAGTTTGCAAAGGAGCAGGTAAGACCTTATATACATAAATAACATCGCATGTATAGTTCTTCATCCTTGTGGTCACGTTTTCATGTTAACCCATATGAGGAAAAGGATTTTTGGGGTTTATCATGGTCAAGGCATAGTGTTTTAAAGGTGGATACTGTGTAAGTTGCGTGGAAGCAGAATCAAGGGAAAAACAGCTAGGAAAATCACATGGGTTTTAAGGGTTTGAATAAAAGGGATCATGGGCTTTATCCCATGGGTATTTGAGTTGCAATATGAGATGGGATTATGTGTATCTTTATCTAATTTTAACTTTTACTGATTTGATGAAATTGGGATAGAGGTATACACGAGTTCTTGCTAGATTGTAGGGAGATTTATTTGTTCCTTGAATTAAGTTTGTTGCCTAATTAATTTTTATTGTGTGTACCCTCACAAGAAGTGAAGGCATAAATTTGATGACCATCCCTCAGGGGGGAGATTGTTAGCCGTGTTTTTATGTAAAGTGATGGTCATTACTATTCCCAAGCCTTGTAAAGGAAAACGTAGTTTTACGAGAATTGCTTTAAGCTAATTGGGCCTAGATATCAGGCTAAAGCCCAAGTAGAAAGCCCTTTATGCCTAGATGACCCAACAAGGTTTTTATATCTCTTGTACTATAAATACCCTTCACCACACAAGGTGAAGGGTGTTGCTTCTCATTTCTTTCTATTAAAGCTACCATCTTTCTCTCATTCTCTCTTCCTCTCTCTCTCTCTCTACACGTCTCTCTCTCTCTAAAATGTCATCTTCTTTTTATGTTAATATGTGAAATGGAATAGGCTAACACCAAGAGTCGATCATTTTCAATCAAAAATTGTTTCTGTTGAATTTCACAACATTTCTTGTCGACAGAGCATTGTTCCATAGCTGCTTCCATTTGGGTGAAAATAGTTTGTACTTTAGTAATTTCATCATGAAGACCTTCGTCAAACTCTTTAAAAAAATCTTTTAACAAGTTTAACCATGGAATTATTTCGGTTAGAAAGACCTTTCCCACGACCCCTCAGTGATAGCATCAGGTGTGGTTCTTACTTTTACCACCATGTCAAAACTAGCAAGATGAAATCTAAGTTTTTTAAGACTTTTGTTTACCAAACTTACTTTTGGAAGTTCACTAGGAACCTTAATTTTTCATGTGTATTTGAAGTACTAGGTTCTTCAGAGTTCTTGTTAGAACTCTGTAACCAAAATATTTGCTCTGCAGACAGTTCTTGTTATGGAACAAAACATTTTCCAAAATCTTCAGATAATTTATTTAACTCATAATGATTAATCGGAGTAATATTAATTTTCTTTTTTTTCATAATTGGATCATTTTGTTTTTCAACCATTTTTAATCGACTCTCTTCAGCTAAAATCAAAGTCTCTTCTTCATCAACCACAGAAATAACATCACGTGTTTTAGATAGCACATTACCATCATACAAGGTTGGCTTAATCTGTTGAGCTCTTTTTAGATAAAAGGGATTTTGATATCCAATGGCTTGTTTATGTGTGTTATCATAAAAAACTTGTGTGTTTGTTAACATGTGCATAGCTTGGCGTAGATTGATACAACTTATAGATAATGTTTTCCAATTTTTTATTCTTATTTTCTAAAACAATCTCTTTGTCAATAGATTTAGATTCTCTTTGTTTGAATTCCGTTTTAAAACCATTAAGGGTTTTTAATAAGGATTCTTTTTCCTTGACATGTTTAGAAAGAATCTGTTTTAGTGTATCAATCTCCGTTTCAAATGCAGCAAACTTTGTATTTTGCATCTGAATCATGTCATCCATTTGTGAATCAATAAACTTTTCACGACTACTTAAATCAACATTAAATCTTTGTTCAAGAATTTTGACTCATTCCTTTTATCTTTCAATCTCAGCGGTTAAGGATTCATTAACAATCTTACTTTCGTTATTTGCCTTATCCTAATTAATTGCATGATTAGACATTTGTTCAAAGATAGATATTATCATGGAATTTTGTTGTGCAGAAGTATTAGTATTTTGAACAATCGCATGTTGCGTTTCTTCTAAATATTAAGAATAAGGAATAATATTACTATCACTTGTTATCTCATTATCTGGATAATCGACAATAGGTGATTGTTCATAATACTGCAACTCTTGCACACTTTGATTCATCATCTCATTTTGAAAAGTGTCAGAGTATGGTACTCAGAAAGAACATATGAATCACAACTTAAGAGATTGGCCATAAGAACCACTTTAGCAGAAGAGATATCGACAGCCGGAGTCACAGGCATCTAGATCATCAGTTTAGAAAGCTGCATTGTGTGTGATTGTCTGAGCAACTTGACCATCTGCAACACCAGGATCTGCTAGAAATGCTAACCGCTCCTCATCTAATTCTTTACCCTCAGCCTGTTCTTGAACAAGAAACACTTTATCCTTAAACCATGTTGCATCCCTTCTTCTCTTTTGCTGAGTACACTGTCTAGCCATGTGCCCTTCACCTTGACAATTATAGCACTTGACAACCTTTGTTTGACCTAATGTATTTCCCCGTAAACCTAAAGCATTCCCTTGTGATCCTGAACTGACAACATTTAGACCTTGTCTTCCTTGAACTTACTAAATAGTGACTACTATCTTGAACAGTTGCTTGGTTCCTTAGATTGGAAAAAGATATAAGTTGATTGTTGGTTGAGGATAACGTGGTGAAAACACAGTTGAATAAAATGCCATTGCTTTGTTCATAAAAGCAATTGGGTCATCACTAGGTAGAAATGTTGGAACAGCAAGACCTGAGTCTAGTTGGGAAAACTCAGCTTGTGGTTGTAGTGGAATTGTCGGAGGTGGATATGCATTTTGAGGAATAGAGAGTTGAGTGTAGTTAAGGTTAGTTGGATATGTGGTTGGGTATTTTGTGGATAATGAGGTACTTCATAAGGATTTAACTATGGTGTAGGAGAGTACAAATGTTGAGTAGGAAGTAAGACCTGTTGTTGATACTGAGAAGTGATGTACTAAGAGTGATAGTTGTTGAAGTAAGACGATGTTGATGGATAGTTGGAAACTAGCAATGGGTCTGGAAATCTTTCACCGCATCTAAGCGAGCGGTCATTAGCATGTGCATCGTGTTGTTCAAGACAAGCATAAAGTTGATCATAGTTCGACGTATGCAAATCTCTTGCTAACTTAATATCTGTCACAAATTACCCCACTCAGGTGGAAGACTGTTTAGAAATTTAGTATTCACTTGAACTGGTTGCATTGTCATTTAAATGATTTTCATGTCATTGATGAGTTGAGCAAACCGCAAGTAATACTCATATAGTGTTTCACCCTTCACATGAGAAAACTAATCAAACTCGTCATACAGCTTACACTCACGTTCTTGCTTTGATAATGATGTGCCTTGCATAAGTAGCTTAACTCTGTCCCGTATCTCTTTGGCAACTTTGTGATGATTGACGAAAGAGTAAAGATCTGGTGGAAGACCTTGAAGAACAATTTTGGTAGCCTTGAGATCACAATCAGCTTGAAGCTTTTCTTTGTCGGATAATTCTTCATAAGTCTTAGGTCTAACAGTGCCATTCTCTAGTTCAACAGTAGGCCAGATAAGTGGACCATTTTCAACTGAGTTAAGTATTATCCGTCCATGATCCTTACCTTGAATGTAGAGTTACATACGACTCTTCTAAGACTCATACATTGGTTTCTCAAGCATAGAAGTACGATTGTCCGCACCGGCAACAATCATAAATTCAGCTAAGGTAAACATCTTGAAGTGATTGTAGTAAGATAAACACTTGATCGAACAGTGATAAAGTAGGATTGTGTTAAAGAGTTATTGTTGAAGGTGATTAAGATTATTACTCCACGGGATTTTACAAATCTTAACTAAAACCGAGAAAATACCAAGTTATTTCGCGGGATTTTACAAAGTAAGACAAACAGTAGAAAATAAAATCTTTTTATGATCAGTGTAATATTCCGCACGGTTTATGTCAATGTAATGTTTCGCACGGTTTATGTTAATGTAATGTTTCGCACGGTTTATGTCAATGTAATGTTTCGCACGGTTTATGACAATTGGACAGAGTTTTGTTTTGTTCAATTACGTATTTTGCACGATTTGTTACACAACCTGTTTCGCACACATATTACACTACATAAATCGCTTACATGTTCCCAAACATATTTCGCACAACTTGGAAAAAATTAAGCAGAGTTTTGTTTCATAAGAACACACATTTCGCAAGAAACAAGCACCTGTAATATTTCGCACGATTTAGGTATTTCGCACAATTACATAAATTGCTCAACCTGACATAAATCGCACACTTACGTATTTTGCGCCCTTCAAACTTACGTATTTCGCACGCTTCAAAAAAACGCAAAAAACACGTAAAAATCGCTTAAAAACACCTTTTTGATGTTTTACCTTGATTTTTCTTGTACAAGTAAGTATCTTAGGCCTGGATCTTGCTTTAAATGTAAACTTTAAGCTTTTGATCACAAAAGCCTTGGTTTGATTTTCGAAAAGCACCGAGACCAAATATTTGTTCGATTTAAACAGATAAAAACTTGCACACAAACTTACGATCTATCTCCCCATGGTGACTGATACAATTGTTGGATATCAACATACGGATCTAAGAGACTAAATGAGAAGGAAATTCTAAGAGAGAAAGATGGAAGGTCTGAAACACTTAGTTTGAGAGAGAAAGAAACTTGTGTTATGAAATGCACCAACAACCCTCTCCAACGCATGGAGAGGGTATTTATACCCTTACATGAGTCGGTCAACATAAGAGTATTCTTATGTTGACCCGGTTAGCTTAGCTAGTTTCCAAATATTATACTACGAGCTACTTAACGGTATATTGGGAAGTGCGAGACTTTTCGTTATTCCTACAAGGAGGAGAATCTGTTGAGCAATACCTGTGAGTAGTGACAATGAGCGTAGCTGCTGTTTAGATAAATTGTTTTGATATCATATGTAGCTGTAATTTATATATGTGGTAAAATAAGTAAAATGACAAATGATTACTTAAATAAGAACATGGTTATATGTGTAAAATGGCGTCTATTTTTTTTCTCAGGGGTATTATTTACATACAAGACAACTACATGGTTATATTCAACCTTCATTTGTGGCAAAATAACTACGATATATGCATTTACTTATGCATCCATAGCAAGATAACATAGAAACAAAAACTAAATGTCACAGCTCACCGCTCATTTGCTACAACTTTTTAAACAAGCATTAGCGAATTAGTTTTCTTAAAAAATAACCACAATTCACCGCTTTTTTGACAAACGACCACTAAAACTCAAAATGCTCACCGCTCCTATGCCAAATGACCACTAAAAATTGAAATGTTCATTGCTCACCGCTCACTGCCTCAAAAAGCTCTACACCGCTTCGCGCCAAACATACGCGTATTATACAAAAAATTACATGTAATTAGAGTAATTTTTAAATTTAATTCATATGTATTAATCAAATAGTAGGATTTTTAGTAGTTATTTAAAATTTAATGTCTAAATCCCATACATGCACGAGTATTATAAATAGTACTTAAGGTGCGTTTGGTATGTGGGTGTAGCCTACTTTGGGCTCAAAGACATCAAAAAGAAAATGTTTGGTACTCCCCTTTGGACTCACGCGCCACTGTCAATCCAAAATCTCAATTGAATGAATTTTGGTTGGTTTTGACTATTGTGCCACATAAATACATTTTTTTTGTTTTTAAATAATTGTCAACCACACCATTAGTTTTTAACTGTATTTTCATATCACAAATATTTATTTCAACTCATATTAATTAAAAAATATGTATATTTTTAAAATAATAATAATTTTCTCTCTTTTTTACTTTACAAACTCTTTCTCAAATTCAATGCAAATTCAATCCTACTTACAAATCGAACGCACCCTAATTAATTAAATCTATTCATCGAAAGCCACTTGACAAAGTCCAAAGTAATTCTATGAAAATGGTGATCGCTCACCATCTATGATCTTCTATCTAACAATAAATAACTGCTACACTCGTGAGTCTGTGCTGCGAATTGAAGCCACTGGCTCCGACTTATTTCAAACTTTCTTTTGCTAAATACAAGTTTGGATCCCACTTGATAAGATCAACGTATTAGTGAACATTTTTTCTCGCTTAGAGAGAATCTTATCTTGACGTTATATTCTAACCCAGTCAAGATTCGATGATAATTTTTTCTATATGATTATACTTAGTCAATTTTGTGAATATCAATGTTTGTCTGAATGATGCAAATCCTTTAGCCACTGTTGATCTCTAAAGTTTTGTCTAATTATCTGATTTCTAAATGAAAAGGTTTTATGTCTTGAATGGAAGATAATTCCAAAATCTCTGGCTTATGAGGCTATGATATATAAGTTAACTAGTAAAATGTTTGGGTTAAAAAGCAATAGAATACTAACGTATTTTTTCAAAATTTACCGTAATGAACAACTTAACTTTTTTATTACTCGATACCACCCAACTTACATTCAATTTTTGTTACAATCATTGACAAATGTTTGTACCGCCTAGTTATTATGTGCAACGTTAGTCCATTTAGCTAACGATCGCTTACATCGTTAGTCCTTACTATTCTTCCTCTCTTGAATGTGTATAAAAAGAAATTTCGAAACATTTTTTATAAAAATGTATATAAAAATTTTCGAAAAAGAATTCGAAACATAAAAAATTTCGAAACTTCTTTTTTTTCGAAAAAAATTTATGTGTATAAAAAAAATTTCGAATTTTTTTATAAAAATGTATATAAAAATTTTCGAAAAAATGTGTGAAAATTTTCGATAAAAAATTCGAAACATAAAAAATTTTCGAAATTTTTTTTGGAAACTTCTTTTTTTCGAAAAAATTTTATGTCTATAAAAAAAATTTTGAATTTTTTTTATAAAAATGTATATAAATATTTCCGAAAAAATGTGTGAAAATTTTCAGAAAAAAATTCAAAACATAAAAAAAATTTCGATATTTTTTTTTCGAAACTTCTTTTTTTTGAAAAAATTTTATGTGTATAAAAAAATTTTCGAATTTTTTTTATAAAAATGTATATAAAAATTTTCGAAAAAATGTGTGAAAATTTAAAAAAAAAATTCGAAACATAAAAAAATTTCAAAAAAAATATATATGAAAACCACAGGACGATTTTTGCAACTTCCTCAAACGATCGTTACCTAATTGGACTAACGTTGTCACATAATAACTAACGGTACAAACGTTTTGTTCAAGTTGAATGTAAGTTGATGGTATCGATAATAAAAA
>BQNB010129701.1:5188-16007 GCA_026074375.1 Tanacetum coccineum | reverse complement strand
TTTTGAATATATTTTTCGTTGGTAGAATTTTCGTTCAATATTATATAACACAAACAAAAATATTTATGGTCAAAGTTGATATAAAAAGACTTAAAAGATTCCATTGTGGACACTTAATATGGGACGGAGGGAGTATGTAAGAATAGTTTTTATTAACACAAAATATGACTAGTAAAAAAAACTAATGATGCACTGTTTGGTTTGAAAATGAGACGACAGTAGAAAAGCCGAGACTAGATGAACTATATGCTACAAAGAAAAGAAAAAGAAAAACCACACATCACTTAATCCACCCCTTGCTCTTGATACCAATTGTAGGATCCCAAAATTCACACAAATATAGCTTAGAGAGAGAAAGTTAGAGAGAGAGATGGTTGGGAGAGAACTAGAGAAACACACTAAAGAGTATGTGTAAAATGATTCAACCAACACTCTCTCTATGTGTGGAGATGGTTTAAATAGTTCTTACACGCCCCATAAAACGGGTTATGGTGTGGGCTTACAGTGGGTAAAGACCCGGCCCAACACCATAAATCATACGATTACTGTACCCACTACGAGCTATGCTAAATAAGAAATACATGGGGTGACCGAGTCTTTTTTCTTAATCCTAATAGAAAACTACTAGAAAACATGCTATTAATTTCCTTTTCTCTTTCATGATTTATTTAAATTTCCATTTCTAATTATTAAAACTCATACTATGTCTTGACGCTTCAAGATGTATCATTTGGTGGCTATATAAAACATGTTCTCTAGTCATCCAACTAAGATCTGCAACCGTACTTAACCATTTTACTTTTACAAGACAAAACAATTTCTCGAGTAAGTATGCTTTGAGTTTGATTAGGATTGAAAAATTCAAGTGTTCCTATTATATCTTTCTTATACAAGTAGAAATGATAGGAATAAGTCTTTTTCTTACAAGGAAAGAAGACTTAGTTTGTCTTCATATAATAAGGAAAGGAAACAAACTTTTGTTTACGGTTTGTGATGCATAAATGTCATTAATAGAAATTACAAAGTTCAATTTAGTATTTTCGATAATTATCCTTTTAAAATTAACTACCCTTGTTTATAATATAAAACAATTAATTTTACGAAAGGCTAAGATCCTCATTGAGGTTCCACCATCACATCAGTTGATCTGCTAGCAATGATAGATTCAATAGGTAGGTGACGTTCACCAATTGCAAAACTTGTGCAATTCTTAGACCATATGGGACTCATGACATTTGTAACCGGAGAAACAATGTCAGGCTGGCATGTTTAGTCCCATCCTTGCCTCGAGCCAAGGTCTCACCTGCTTAACTCGATTAAGTCATCCAATGCGAGAACATGTGAGAATATGTCTAGGTCTCACGCATAGAGAATAATCACCTTGGGTTACAATTCACCTACGTCTCACGCTGAGCAAAAGTTAATTGTAAGTGATCTCAACCAATTGGACGGCATGACTTAAATTTGTGACGGGTATAAGTTTTGATAAATACATGATCAAAAAAATGTGTACAAGGAAGCATGCATTTATCCTTCGTAGAACAAGTTAAAAAACTATTTTTAACTTAAGTCTAATACTTATTTTTATGCGTGTCAAGTTGTTTATTTTCATGACTAATATATATAACATAGGTGGAATAAATATTAGTTTGAACAATAAATAAATTAAATAACAATCATAACATTTATTTAGTGTTATTTATATAAAACAAGTGTTTAGTTTCAAATCATATTTAATCTTTAAACTAAATCAAAGATTTAGTTTCTAAAATTGGTTTGTGTTTTATTTTTAGTTTTATAAAAACATTTGCAAGTTATATACATTCCAAGCATATATAAAAGCAAACAAAACAAACACAACCATAATTATGCAAAGCCTCAACCGATGAAAAACCTATGCTTGGTCTCGTGAGCCATCACGAGAACCAAAAAGTCAACGAAGAGTTAACCACACAACCACAAGGAGGGCTCCCACTTGCTCCAAGAACCATCTTGAGCAAGTGAAACCCTTAATGAATATGATGTCCAAACCTGCCATAAAATTTTAGCTGACTTGACGGGCCTGAAACTCCTAGAAGGAATCTTCCCCAATCTAAGATCCAGTTGAAGAAGTTGTAGCCCCATGAGTTTTGCACCTGATCCAAAAAATTTAGCTTCTAACTCCTTATAGAACTTCGGGAAATCCATTTTTAGTGGAGGTTACTCCAGCATCTCCGAATTTGACTTTATGCCTTTAACTTTTGCGCCATTCAAATAAAAACAACGGTTACAATAATTTGATAATTGAATACATTTATTCTATCATCTAACTACTGTAAAATGACCAAACAATGGCTACAATGAAAACTAAAACCACACAGAAAGAAGCCGTAACAATGGCAAAACCCAAAACTAAAATTAAATGCAATATCAAGCGAAACAAGTCACAAGTGGTCAAGGTTTTCATCGGCTTTGCATACAAAACATAATAATACCATAATATCATGTATTAACAAGGTGTTGGCTAAGTCCATGGCCAAACATGCATGTATTTTCCATGGAAACAAAATAATTAACAAGAAATAAATTGTTAGCCAACGAATCAAAGAAATAAATTAACTAGAATTAAAACCCCGATTGGTACGTGTTACCAATGGCTTAAGGATCACTTAGTATTGTATTAAAGACCTTATAACAACCATATTAATTCGGAAAAGAATGCCCAAAGGGCTGATTTAAAACCGATTCAAAAATTGTTCAAAAACACGTGATTTAGGCCCTTTTATACGTACCCGATAACAAAACCAATTTAAGTATGCATAACAAATGGATATGGGATAAAAAATCACAAATCATAAGTACCTATATGGGTCAAATTAATTTCAAAAAATATTCCTTAGAGGCTGTTTTAAAATTATCCCTTTGGTTCCATTAAAAACACGCGTTTTTAGCCATTTTTATGCATACAAGATGATCATATGACATCATATGATGGCTCGTGATACCACTATAGGTGCTGAAATAAATGATTATCATATAAATAAATATTAAAAGCAGCGGAACAAGCACATATCAATGGATCCATAGAGTCATATAATCAATCAAAGTTAAAAAAGAAAAGTAGTACCTTTGTAGCGTGATCGGTAGAATTAAATGGTGACCTTCACCTTAACACAACACTTTCAATGAAACCAAGTGACCAATGGAGATCACCTCTATGATGTATCCACACTACACATCCTTGTATACCAAATAGATGCTAGTCTTAACCTCGTAGCTTTGTAAAATACTTTTGAATGGACAAGATACAAAAGTTGGATCAAGAAAAACTAAAACACATAAATGTATGTGTTTATGTACCGTGTTTTTATAGAGAGAAGAGAGGAGAGAATATCTCTAATTTGGTCAATCAAAATCAATCAAATTAATGTGATGTTATCGCTAATTCATTAACCATAAATAGTTTGATCTCATCCCTTTTTCCTTCTCTATAGGCCGCCCACCCATATGGGTGTTTGTGGGCTTTCCTAAACTTTTCAAGTCTAATAAATATAGTACACTACTTATTTATTAGAAGCCCAATATTGATCCCGAGTTACATAGGTTATTTATATACCATAAATACAATAAACACGATATATAAAATGGTACTTCAGTGTATATGTGTGTGACCCCATAGGCTCACATGTGTCTAGCTATATAATTAGTTATTATGACACTAACATACTCCAACAAGTTAGTGGAGATTATAGGTTTTCATGTGGTAAAAAATTAAGATAAGTAGCTTTGAATGGAGCGACACATGTTTATGTTGAATGAAGCGAAACATGTTTCTGTTGAATGAAGCGAAACATGTCAGTTTTATCCAAGCGAAACATGTCAGTGTCATTTCAAGCAAAACATGTCAGTTTCACTCCAGGCAAAACATGTCTGTTTTATCTAAGCGAAACATGTTAGTTGTATCTAAGCTAAACATGTATGTTTTATACCAACCAAAACATGTTAGATAATTTTCAAGCGAAACATGACAGGTACATAGACAAGCGAAATATGACAAAATACAAAAAGAAATTCTACCTAATTTTTTTAAAATTTATGTAATCTTGTGTTTAAAGTCATATAACTTCATTTGCCATGCTTGAATGTTCATTTGCTGCTCTCTAATTGAATGTGTGTTCTAAGTTCCCATGGAAATGTTATGTTGACTACTTTGAGTTGATTTTTTGACTTATGACCTTAGTTCACTTATTCTTAGAGTGTAGTAGTTCTGTTACGTTTGCATGAAACCTAATCATAGATCAATCATATCATCAAAGGATAACCAACATAATCAGTAAAATATATATGTTGTGTATATAAACTGAATTAGTTAATTCTTAAGCAGAATCATGAATCCTTAAGAAACACAACAAGTTGCTGCTCGTGATGAAAAGTAGGTTCCTTCTGCTAAGAGAGTCAAGATTAGCTCTACCAATATCAGATTGGAAACCATAATGCCACAAAAGGAAGAGACATTTCAAGTGATCATTGATGTAATCAAGAATTCCATGTTCTTCAAGGCTTTCACCATATATGTAGATGTCCCATAAATCTTTATGTAGCAATTCTAGTACACCATTAAGAAGGTTCAAGATACTAATTCTTATGAATTCCTCTTAGCCAACAAGAAGTGTACTGTCAATGTTGAAGTCTTTAGGACAATCCTTAATATTTGTCTAAGAGTTGAAGTTAAAGACTTCATAGATGTTCTAAATGATGAAACTGCACTCACCTTTCTCATTGATCTTTGCTACCAGGGTTCACTGAACAGGCACACCAACATGTTTGTGGATCATATGCACCTGCCATAGCGAACTCTGGCAGCTATTATCAACAAGTTCCTTTCTTGAAAGACTACAAGCAATGACAAACTCAGAAAGTCCAGGATTGACATATTGTAGGGGAATTTCAACAGGGAAAATGTCAACTATCCTAAATTAATTTAAGAAGATATTTCTTACCAGATTGATCACAGGAAAGAAAAGAGATCAAGACGCGAGAATATGCCATATCCCTAGTTTACCAAAATCATCATCAACCATTTCCTGAAACAACACAAGTCTCTCACCAACCCTAATCATAAGCACTATCATAAAATAATAGATGATGGAGTTGTAAGCAGACTAAAGTTTGTCAGAATAGGTAAAGACTATCGAAGTGTCTTGAATGATGACACTATGAGTGCTCCTAAGTCAAAACCCGCCACTTCAAAGACAAATCTTAAAGGTGCTCCATCTCTTACTCCTGCTACACAAGAAGCTATAAACATTATGCAAGCTCTAAAGGAAAGTAAGAAGACTAGCAGAAGACAACCAGGTACTAGAGTCTCAAATGAAGGAACTGATAGTAAACCAGGGGTTCTTGATGAGTCCACAGTCGTCTATGCTGTCTCAAGTGAAGGAACTAGTATTAAACCAGGGGTTCCCAATGAGGATAAGGACATTACTGAAGAGAAGGTCATTCATAAGTAGGGAGATGAACACGATAGTGAACATTCTGATGATGATAATAATGATGCTAAGAAGGATGATAAATATGGTGATGCTAATGATGAAGCGATGATCATGTCAGTGATACACAAGATGTTGATGATGAAGATATCGAAACTGAATCTGACGCGAATGATATTTATAAGTATAAGATTCAAGTGCGCAAGGATGAGGATGAAGAAATGAAAGATGCTGGAGTTAAAGGTTCTGATAAAGGTGATGAAGAGATTACTGATACAGCAAAGAAAGACGCTAAAAAGACTTCAGAAGCAAATGATGATACCAAGAAAATTGAATTCCCTCCATCAAGCTCAAGCTTATCTGTATCTTCAGGTTTTGGTGATCAATTCCTTAAACTTTATTATGATTCTTCCTTAGTTAGTACTATTAAGGATTCTGTAGATGTTAGTTCTTTACTGGATATTTACATCCAACACGAAACTCCCCAGATCCAGTCTCCATCAGTATAGAAGATTCCCGTATTAGTGATTCCTGAGACAACAAATCTTCCACCTATACCAGAGATTGTCATTGAAACTCTAGTTACAACTGCTGACCCTCACCTCATGTGACACATATGATCGCAATCGTATAACAAACAACAATACCAATTCCCACACCAACAATCACAACTGATGCTCTAACCATCACTACTGCTGTTCCTGAATCCAATACACTCACTACTATTGAATTAAGAGTTGCAAAATTAGAAAAAGATGTGTCTGAGCTGAAAACTGGTGATCATTCTTTTGTAGCTCTTGCTGTTCTCCAGTCCTATGTTCCAACAGTTATTGATAGTTATCTTGAAACCAAAGTCGGAGATGTATTTCAAAAGGAACTACAGAAACACACAGCAGATCTCATTCATAAACATTCTCTATAGCATCTTCCTGAATTAACCAAGAAACCGACAGCAACAACTGAACAAGAATCGGAGAAAGGTTCTTCAGAGATTCTCAAGATTAAGAAGGAACAAGCTGAGAGTCAAAAGAACTCACATTTCACCATCAAGTCTGCTGAAAAGGCGGATCTTGAAGAATATGATCTAAAAAGCGCTCTTTACCAATCCATGCATGCTAACAAGTCTTTTAACATAAATCCTACCAATCATCGGTTGTACCATACACTTATGGAAACGTTGATTGAAGATGAAAATGCAATGGATAAGGGAGTCGCTGATACAGTAAAAGACCACAAAAGAAAGCATGATGATAATGAAGACAATGATAATGAACACCCTCCAGCTGGACCAAACCAGGGTAAGAAGACCAAGAGGAGGAGAATTAAAGAGTCTGTGTAACACCCCCAAATTAAGTCACAACAAAATATAGGTTGGGGTGGTACTTCATAGATCAATAACAAAAGATATATATAAGAACGACCATTAAAAGCCGTTTAAAACTGATACATTGAATTTAACAAATTGTTTCTTATAAAAGCCCGAAGCTTCACTTGTTCACTTGTTCAAAATACAAAGATTTTTAGCCCATAACAGATATACAAAATGTAATACGACAAAATCTTTAATGCATGACATCCAAATCAAAACCACCAATGTATCCCTTGCACCTCGTGCCTTATTGATCCCCTGAAAAACATTGCTTAAAACATCAACATATTGTTGAGTGAATTCATAGGATTATAAAATGTATAATGTAGGACCGCAAGATTTCCCCATGATAATTTAACAAATGAAAATATCATAAAATGTAATTACGTTTTCCTAAGCTCATGACACTGAAGCTCGACATGTATGAATTTCAATATAAATTGCCAACATTGCCCGTGATGATCTTCTAACCCGCAACATCCTATGTCTGACATGGTATATGTTTTTTGTCTGGCAAACCGGCACAGTGAGCATGACTTACCCAAATGGGGATGTCAATCCCAAATAGATCTATTTATAACATTCACGCTTACAACAGTAATTGATAATTCATAATAATGGCCTCAGAGGGTTATCGCTACTTATGCAAACACATAATCGTAAATATGAAATGTTCACTTGCGTCCAATTATAAAACATGCATATGCTTCTCACCCCAAAACTTGTAAATCATTAAAATGTAAAATGTGGGGCTATGAACTCACCTTGAGTGAATGATAACAAATATATCACAGAAAATGCGTCACGATATAGACCGAATGCAACCTAATCCAATATAGGTCGTATAAGTTCTAAGCACTTTGAATAACTACTACCATATATAATTTTATATAGCTACATCACCATCTAATCGCGTTTGTGAAATCATATTTATAAAGTTAAAACGTTTATAAATATGTCAATAGTAAAAATGACGCAATTTCTTCGTTTTAAGCCTGTTTGGTATATTTCTTACGTCTACGCTTTCGTATTAAGATGAGTTATCAAAATATTACATTTTCATATTTTTAAAGCTACTGGTGAATAGTACTTTTTACTGTTCATGATAGTTATAAACTTATTTTTATAAATTTAGTTATCGTAAAACCAGTTATTGTCGTAATTTATCCGTTTTAGCTCCGATTTTAGTGATTCTTTCGAGCACGTCTTCGTAATTACAAATCTTATCAAAATATAACATTTTTCAAAACTATGTATCTGTTACGAATAGTGATTTTTACTGTTCATAGTTTATAAAATTATTTTTATAAACTTTAATTACTGTAAACTTGCGAAATTCATAACTCCTTCGTTATTGATTGAGAAATTATGATTCTTATTGTTTTAAAATCCTAAAATTATGTACTATCAGGAAAAAATAATAAACCTTATATATCAGAAGTATTTTATAACTTGTTTTTATAAAATTTCTTTTATAACGAGTTTAATTAACATATAACTTAAAATTAGCGTATCTCCTTCGTTATAAATTAGTTTTTCGAGTTCTCTACATGCCCACGATCCTTGTGACATGTAGTATTTTATAAAATAATAAAATATATATGTTAAATTCGAATTTCAAACAGAAGGTTTTGAACTTTTTCTTAAAATGTGTTTAAAATGAGTTTTCCTAACTTTTAAGTTTAATCACTTTGTTACAAGTCCATTACAACACTCATAATCACATGTCTTACATCCTTAGGGTCTCTAGTCCATGATTAGTCCATATATTATTCAAAAATCCCAAGATCCAAATGTGTACACACTTATTTATCCATGAACTTTCATAAGTATACTTTTTAGTTAACTTGTTTACATATACTTTTTATACATAACCAACACTTGTACATTACTTATACTTTCATTATAACATGATATAAACATTCATACAACATATATAAAAGTTTACCAAATCATAAACAAGTGTAAAAAACCATTTTTACAAGTAAACATGTTCTTAGATGGTGATTAACTACACAAACATTATATATGCATAAAATCATGAAAACAAAGAGATTAAGAGTTTTAGGTAACCTTAATATGAAGTGTAGTGATGAACAAAGTGATCTAAACCCTTGTTTAGAAACTAAACCCTAGCTTATAACCATTAAAAACCCTAATTCCAAATGAAACCCTAATCTTGCCTCTTGCTTGATTAACCTTTGTAAACCTTAAACCAATCTTTCTAAACACCTTAGGTTGTTGGGATTTAGAACTTCTACACTTAGTACTGATGATAGTTATAGTTATTACTGCCAATGTTAGTACTGCCAGTTATAGTTAGTACTGCTAGCTTTGTATTAGTACTGTTAGTATAGTATGATTAGTGCTGCTTAAGTGATATGCATGAGATATATTAGGAATAGATATGTATGATCATTTAACGCATTTTGTAAGCTCATTAGGGTTTCCTTAGTGTATAAAAGGAACCCTACGGCATTAGTTAGATATACAAGTTTCACAATCATTCATAGTTAGTAATCTGTAAGTTAGTAGATTAATAGTAATCAAAGTTATGTTTTATTTATTGTTCTTCTTAGAAATATAAGTTAGTTTTCACATAGCTTATATTTTTCATAGTCATTGTTTGTCTTGTTGTTAGTTTGGATCTATCCAAATTAGCTACTACCCTTAACAGGCTAGAAAGATCTATTAAGTCTGGGATCTACAAATGGTATCAGAGCTTGTAGAGAAACTCTGAGTAAGAAGAACCCAAACACATTAGTTATAAATCTTTACCTTTCAGATCTATTTAATGGCAGGATCAGATGATGAAAATCCACCACCACCACTACAACAAACACCAACACAACATGCCCCTCACACTGTAAGTCATACAAATAGGAAATAGGAAATGGTCATGTAAGTGTTTCAACAGATAAAAATGGAGTAATAAAGGTTCTGCGTCCTAAAACTGCTAAAGAAATTTTAGCCAGAGAAAGAGAAAGAAAGGCAAGGACCACCTTGCTTATGGCTTTACTAGAAGACCATTTGTTAAAATTTCACAAGATTACTGATGCTAAAGAGATGTGGGATGCTATCAAATCCAGATTTGGTGGAAATGATGAATCAAAGAAGATGCAGAAATACATTTTAAAGCAACAGTTTAAAGGCTTTTCTGTATCTAACTCAGAAGGACTGCACAAAGGTTATGACAGGTTTCAGAGTCTTCTGAGTCAACTTGAGATTCATGGTGCATGTGTCTCCACTGAAGATGCCAATCAGAAGTTCCTTAGGTCTTTACCTTCTTCCTGGTCTCAAGTATTCTTAGTCACGAGGACAAAACCAGGAGTGGAGAGTCTTAGTTTTGATGATCTCTATAACATTCTTAGAGTCTTTGAGTCTGATGTTAAAGGCTCTACTGGATCATCTTCTAGTGCACAAAATGTCGCCTTTGTTTCTTCTGAAAGCACTAGTAGTACTAATGATGTTAGTACTGCTTATGGTGTTTCTACTTCTTCTGGCTACAACTCACAAAGGTAAAACTCTTCATCATATACTGATGAAATCCTGTACTCATTCTTTGCTAATCAATCCAGTGGTCCACATTTGGATCCTGAGGATCTAGAGCAGCTTGATGAGTTTAATTTAGAAGATATGGACTTGAAATGGCAAGTAGCCATGATTTTAATGAGATTGAAGAAGTTTTACAAGAAGACAGGTAAAAGGCTGCAGTTTGATGCGAAGGAACCAGTTGGCTTTGACAAGACCAAGGTTGAGTGCTACAATTGCCATATCACAGGGCACTTTGCTATAGAGTGCAGATCAAAAGGAAATCAAGACTGTAACATCCGAGAATTTTCGAAATTTTGAATGACGATTTTACCCTTTGACTTTTAGGGTTTGACATGACTTTTTAACTTTTGGTCTTTTATTTTCACATAAAAGCGATCACCGCGTAACCGGTAATTTTTCGAAACATATTTAAAGGAGATATATGTTA
>BQNB010129700.1:8500-19072 GCA_026074375.1 Tanacetum coccineum | reverse complement strand
ATCATCATTATCTAGCATTTTGTAGCATGTTTTCATTTCATCTATAGCCTTGAGTGACAAATTACAAATACAAGTGTGTGTTAACTCTCTTATCGTATCTATTTATATGTATATCATCATCATCATTATCAATTCAGTTAAAGAAACGCTTTTCAAACTTGGGTCAAAATAACCATTTTTGGAACGGGTCAAAACGGCCTGGTTCGACCATAAACACTTTGGGAGACTATTGACACCCGTTTCGTGTTAATATATAAGTATATTTAATTTTTTTCCATTTTGACCTGTTAGAGATAAAGCATAGCCTAAATTGACCCAATTATAATCTAGAAACAATACACGAGTTACCTTTATTGTACCATCTGAGTGGCCTGATAAGATCTAGAAATGATAGAACTTCACCATTCATGCTGCAATCTTGTTGGGTTAGTTCTTTATGATTCCAAAGATCCTGATGCCGACGAAGAACAACTAGTTAGCAGCCATGATAATTATACAACTTTTTGGTTTCATTTTTTGCCACAATAACAAGAAACTCACAGCATCAGATTCATTCCCTTCTAAAAAACTCTAAGCATTTCAAATGCCACTGTTGATGACTTCTTAAACTCTCTTATACCCTTCCAAGATATCCTCCATGTATGTTGTTATGTCCCGCAGACCATCTGAAATCCCGCAAAAATTAACTATTAAGTTTCTTGCTTTTCCAAATCTTCTTTATGAACTTTCAAAGAATGCATTACATTAAGTTTCTTGCTTTTCTATTTTTTTTCTTTTTCATTTGACCTATTTGACCCGTTAAACATAAAAAACAGTTATTATTGACCATTCACATGTGAATGGGTCTAAATTGACACAAGTAAAATATTTTAGATGCTAACCGGGATGATGGATGAAACTGCTAAGAGCAAGCATGGAAAGAGCTTTATCTTCTGTATCTTTTGCAGACTTGAAAATCGATATAAAGCGATTAAGCAAATCCGTGCTGCTCCTTGAATTCCCGTGTTAAGAAGAAGTGTGAGCTTGTGTACAAGCTGTATAGCAGAAACAAAACATGCTAAACATATTTCTGCATATCTATTCCATAACCCTTCTGCTAAATATTTTGATATCGACCCGTTTGAGATAAAAGGCAACCCAGATTAACCCATTCATAAATAGCTGGATCTATGTCGCAACATCTTTTGACATGAGTAAAAAGACTCGAAACATTGAAACAAACCATAGTTTCTTGTCCCTCTCCTGAAATGGCTGCAAGCTGTTCTTTTCGCATTGTAGATCGATAATTTTTGTCAAGTCCAGCACGCTTAAGAAGATATTTTCGCACAAGGGGTATTTCCGGAGGAAGGAAACCTCCCTTGGAAATAATAACACACATGAAGGATATCTTGAAGGGTATAAGAGAGTTTAAGAAGTCATCTAGATGCTGTGAGTTTATTGTTCGCACAAGGGGCTTCATCCTTTATAATATGCAGGATTTGATTGTTGAACGTTCTCCTACAGTAGTAACATAAGAAAAGAGACCATAAATCATCACTTATTTAAATTTTTTTATACCTGTTTAGTTTAACCAACTCAGAATGAAACTGAACGATCTCAAACCGACCTTGATCATTTGCTTCAACAAACATCTTTAAAACCGGAGCAAGTTCAGCCATATCAGCAATCACATTCCTACACTTCCCATCTTCTTGTATGCATCTCAACATATAGCACATGGCAAGAGCCTTATTTTATAGCACACTAGTCACACAGCACACTACTAGGCATCGGGAGGAGGATGAGGGGGAGCAGCATCTGTTGGCACTTGATCATCAAGAGTCATCATTGCAGAAAGCCCACTTCCTCCAATATACTGTTCTTCTTGTGTAACTACACGAGTCGTTGCATAGTGATATCCGGGAGCAAGCTGAGGGGGAGCAGCATCAATCGGCACTTGGATCATCAGGAGTCATCATTGCAGAAAGCCCACTTCCTCCAAGATTCTGTTCTTCTGCAGCTATACGAGCCGTTGCATAGTGATATTCGTAAGCGGGAGCAGCATCAGTAGTCGGCACTTGAAATGATATAACTTCGCGAATATAACGATACAGCTTCATTTCAAGTTTTCAACATGGTTCATCAGTAGCATGAAAACAATCAAATAAAAAAAAAGCAGTGTCCTTAACATTTTTGAAAAGGTTGTGCAAGTGAGTTTGGTATTAATTTTCGTAAAGCTACGAGAGAAAACCATCTATACAGAAACTATTCATAATTATTGTGTCCATTTGAGCAACTTCTTTCGAAACTTGATATGATGATTATTATTGTCCCAAATTGGTTGAAAAAGGAAACGTCTGTTTGTTTATATACTGTACTGTAAAGCGTTCAAGAAAGCTTACATTAGTAAAAATAAATAATGTAAATTTTACAATTTATTTAATTTTAGTAATACAATTAGCTAAAAATGTAAAAAATTTAAATAAATTAATTTTTTTTATACAATTATGTAATTATTGTTTTTACTTATATACTTATAATACTCACAAGTTTTATATAACCTTTTTATTATATATTAATATCGATTAATATTCTGGACATTTTTTTGTTAGATGAATGATTTGATTTTGTTTAACCTACATGCTTTTGAGGTTTATTTGTTTAAATTTAATTATTGACATATATTTTAGACAACATGAGTATTTAGTATCACACAATGACCCTTAAAAAAGCTTTTTCGGATATCATTTATAAACTTTAAAAAATAATTACATCTGTCCTTACTATATGTGAAATCTCGCGTATTTATTTTCATCTCACGATAACCGCGAGACCGTGTTTTTAAGTTGATGTTATAATCATGTTAATAATATTTTTTTGTCGTATTTAATTATTAAACCCGTGTGCTTGTGGGTTAAACATATAAAGAGAAATAACACGAGTCGTTAATCTAACGCGTATAGTAGAAGGATATATATTTTCCCGAACATCCTTACTTAATCTAATAAAAAGAAATAACATAAGTCATTTATATATATACAATTTCATGTATTCATGTACACTGTACATAGTTACTCGTAACTTGTTCTTTCTTTTTGATGTCTATAACGAGGTTTGTAAACCCGCGCTCCGCGGCGGGGTGTTTGGGTACTGTGTCGTTTTACGGTTATTTGATATTTGTTGTGACCCACTGAATAACGACTTGCTATGTATATACGTGAAAAATAGTTAAGACGTGTTTAGTCAATCTTTGACGTACCAAATAAAAATATGTTAAAGCCCATTTTTTTTTTTTTGCCCAAGCTATAGCCCAAGCACGAGCCCAAACTCAAGTGACCCGCGAGCCAAACCCAGGCGCTTAGCCCATTTGCATGATTAATGTAATGTAGATATAATTATATGACATGCGTTAATTTAATATATAATTATAGAAAATTTATAAATGTTTTTTTTAAAATAAGTTTACAATGTATAAAATAAAGGATGTTTACTAAATTTATAAAGTTATTAATAACTATAAAAATTGATAAGTTTACTTAATTCTATATAAATTTTATTTAAAACTTAACCACTAACATTTTATTTTATTAGTTACCCCATTATTTTTAGTTTTTATAATCACACGTGTG
This sequence comes from Tanacetum coccineum, assembly GCA_026074375.1. Taxonomy (NCBI): domain Eukaryota; kingdom Viridiplantae; phylum Streptophyta; class Magnoliopsida; order Asterales; family Asteraceae; genus Tanacetum; species Tanacetum coccineum. The sequence goes on along the minus strand of BQNB010129700.1, from coordinate 15,464 downwards.
TTTTTATATATATTTATTTTGATGAATGAAATATATATAAGTTTGATCAAATTAAAGTCAATTTTAATTTTTATTGAACAATAAAAAACTGGATTTCAAAACTGGACTCTCTGAAAGTCAATAGAAAAAACTTATTTGTCCATTTTGTATGTTCTATTATTACGTAAGAGATCTTCATAGTTGAAATTTTGAAGCTAACTAAAACACTTCAAATATGAAGGATATCATTTTTGATATACATTCCAAGTTACTTAGATTGTGATAATCATTTCTAAATCTTTGACAAATAATTTAAAAATGAGAATATTCTTAGTATAAATCTAAATCTTTTCTTTATATTCACCTTAACCTAGCTTCCCATTCTCATGCACACAACATAACAATAACAACATCATGCCTCGTCACAAAGAAGTCGATAATTACTGGGGATACATCGATGAATCCTCCTCTTCTTCAGATAACGATATGATCTTCGGAGGACGAGAAGAAGAAGAAGAAGATAACGATGAATACTCCTATGAAACAGATGACAACGAAGATATGACCTTCGGAGGACAAGAAGATACGAAAAAGAAAGGTATAGTACATTCAGAACCACTTAAACCTATCGACTTCGATTACTTTGGAAAAAAAAGTTATGGTATGCCTTCGGGTACGAGTTGCTTGATTTGCATGGATGTGTTTCCAACTTTGGACTTGCATGTATGGCCACACCCACACAAGAAGAGAAAATGCTACCACCCCGTTTGCATGGATTGTTTCCAAAGCTATGTCATGCAAAAGTTTCGAGAGAGCGATTTTGGAGAAGAGATGTTCATCAAGTGTCCGAAAGACGACTGTAATGAGATGATGACACCATTTGATCTTGAAAGAGTTATACCAGAAGATGTTTTACAAAGATGGAGGGATGCTATAAAGCTCAGCAATACTCTTCCCACCTGGAGTTATCATTATACACCTCTTATGCTTGGCTGGTAATTTATACTAGTATATATTTTACTAGTAACTTTTATTTTGATTTAAGTCTGGTTAAAAGATACTTAGGGCTTGTTTGTTAATCTTTTTCATATTAAGCCAATTAAGTCGAACTAAAACATCACCTTAATGTGAAAAACCTTTAACTTATCACTTTATATTTTCAGTTAAGTTATAAACAAACAGTTTTCACATGACTTTTTTAAATATATATTTTTTATTAAGACTATTAAGTCATATTCAAACACTACCACATGAGTGAAATATAATATTCTAGCAATTTAATCTAATCATTTTTTGATTCTTGTTTTTCCTGTTCAGGCCGTGGCAAAAACGCAGAAATAAGGTGTGTTTTACATGTAGTTGATTGTGGAAGACAAAGAAACCAAGAGAGATACAATTATTGATTTTCGCAGTGTTATGCGACTCAGACTTTTACGTTTTACTTCTTTTTTGGGTTCAAAAATTAGGTTTATAAACTTTTGTTACCTTTTTAAGTTATTATCTACATAGGTAGGGTATGTTTGGCGAGAAGCTTTTTAGAGCATATCAAAAAGCATTTAACATTTAGCATTTTTATTTTGTTTAAATGTTACTTTTATAATTATAACAACATTACCAATTTTAGTAAAATGAGCGGTTATTGTTAACCGCTACTGCTAACGCTCGTATCACCAAACATACTCACAGTACTCATTATTTTTATTCTTATGAAGGTTTATGAACAACTAAATAAGTTAGACCTGAAATAGTGGTGTCAAAATATATATAGAGAGTGTTTGGGATTGTTTATTTTTCTGCTTTTCTTAAACCAGAAAAACAGTTTCCATATTAAAACACTGCTTGTTTTACTCTTTATTTTTAAGCAGAAAGCAGTTTTTCATAAGTAGATTCTGCTAAAATGACTCCTATAAAAAATATATACAAAGACATACTGCTAAACTTGGTGCATTTGGACATTCCCTATAATACAACTAAGATGCATGAAACAGACATACAATCAACAATACAAGTAACTAGGTATCTAAGGAAGACAACAAGCATTTCACGTATTCACCGTACTGCTAGTGAGGATATCCGGAAACTGATGAAACAAGGCATCATCATCATTTTGAGATCACTCAATGCAAACTCACCAAGTATGGCTACATTTCCAGAGTACCGGTCTCACCATCACTTTGAGTTCTCACCATAAATAAAACATAAATATATAGCTCTATGGATATCCCACAATATTAACTACATTTCCTCTATGAACATAAAGCATTGAATATACTAATGTGCATTATTCCAAGTTTCCAACCTCACACAATAGCTATGCATATTCTATATCCAAATATGCATCATCAATGCATATTCTATGTATCCCAACAAAACTTTTTCTCCACTGCATCATCTTTGCATTGAAACTCATAAGGCATCCTCCTATTATATGATATAGCAGCAATTTTGAACAAAATGTCAACTGCATTGAGTCGCGATTATAACATCTTTTATATAACCTTAAGTGGGAATTTTGGTATTTCAAATAAATCAATTTATTCCTTCTTTAGCAATATTTTTTTTTGTTTAGATTTTTTTATTTGAATGTAGAAAAATAATTAAAGTTAATTATTTCCTTCTTTGACAAAAAAATATTATAAATTCCGTTTATACATTATATATGTGTAAAACGCAAACACATGGTTTTGTGATGTAATAATCAATTGTTTGGGACCAAAGTGTAAGAGCACGGGAGCGGTCGTGCCAAACTTCAAAGCTAAAAACACGGGGAATCATCCATTCATTCAAAGCTAAAAACCTAATTCAAAAGAAACATAACAATTCATTCAATCTAAAAACCTTAGTTCGATTTAGCAGCCTTAACAATCAAAATATATTAAGTTGAAATCTAATTCCTGAATCAACGAATCTTTTATCAGATTTGTTGTATATTTTCTAGATTTTACTCTTTGATTTTATACTATTAAAATCAAATCGATTTGTGGTTTTGATCACATAAATTTTTATCTTCACAAGGTAGTGTCGGTAGCTACAAATACCAAGCTCCACAATATGCCATTGCTTGATGTTTATCATCGTATATAATTAATTAAGATAACAATCTAGGATTATGTCCCAACCAATCACGCATCTTTGTTAGCCAGTTAAACTTTTGGTACAAAGTTATGGTTAGTTTTCTAACGTTACTTAATTTTTTGATTTATTGGTGTATGTTTGCTCTCTTCCGTATGAGTGATGACGATTAGACGCACAAGTTGGTTCTATGTATAAATAAGAAGTAAAGTGAAAAATACATCCCTGTGCTTTACGAAATGACCGTCCCTCGTCAATACTTCGTGCATATTTCATCACTCCGTTAGTAAAATGAGACACCATACATCATTGAGAACGAACGTGCAAATATTTTTCCCGTTAAGTACTAACGTGGGTCTAACAGGAAAGGTATTTCTGTCTTTTTGCTTCCACAGAAATGTATGGTGAAACCCTGACTTTTTTTTTTAAACAAATATACATTTTTTTACTTTTTTTTAATTAAAAAAATTTAATTTTGAAAAATAAAAAAAAGTATAGCCTCATTTTTTACTAAAAAAATTAAATTAAATTTTTAATTTTTCGTACATTATTTTCCGTTCGGCTGAAGTATCGCCTCATTTTTTGCTTGGTAAAAAAATTTTAATTTTCCTACGCTTTTTTTTAATTTTGTATGGAAATTTTTTTTCATACGTTTTTTACTTAATAAACAAAATTTACCAAGGTGGGAATTTGTGGGGGTTTTCCTTCAAGGTGGGAATCTGTAGGCCGGGGTTCTGCCCCATAGATGCGTCGATTCGAAGCTAGCAGAGACCACCTTCTGGGTATGTACTGTGGAATCGAATCACTAATTATTATTCGAGGCTGACAGAGACTACCTTCTAGGTAAGTACTGTGAAATCGAATAACTAACTTAGTAACTGTACTAACTTGCCGTTCAAAAAAAAAAAACTTGGTAAGCAAAATTTAATTTTTTTGTACGTTATTTTTCCGTTTTTCTCGCAGTTAGCGTTATCTTTTCAACATTTACTGCGCAAAAAAGGAAAAATAACGTACAAGAAAATTAAAAAAATTTCGTAGGAATTAAAAAAAAAATTTACCAAGTAAAAAAATGAGGCGGTATTTCAGCCCAAAAAATAATGTACGAAAAATTAAAAATTTAATTTTTATTTTGTTTTATTTTTGAAATTCTTTTAGTAAAAATTGAGGCTATACTTTTTAAAAATTTTTCAAAATTAAATTAAAAATAATAAAAAAAAGGAGAAATCTTTTTTAATATTTTTTATAATTTTTTTTAAAAAGTCAAAGGTTCACCATACATCCCTGTGGAAGCAAAAGGACAACAATACCCTTTCTGTTAGACCTACGTTTACCCTTTCTGTTAGACCTACGTTGGACTTAGCGGGAAAAGTATTTGCACCGTTCGTCCTCAGGGATGTATGGTGCCTCATTTTACTAACGGAGGGATGAAATCTGCGCGAAGTATTGACGAGGAACGTGAGACGGTCATTTCGCAAACCACAGGGATGTATTTTGCACTTTACTCTATAAATATAAATAAGAGTAAACTGCAAAAATCATCCCTGTGGTTTGTAGTTAGTGGCACTAATCATCCCTAGCAGATACTATTGGCAATAATCATCCCTCAGTAGCAAATGTCCGGCAAAAATCATCCTTATTAGGGATGATTTTTGCAAAAAGTTTAACAAAAAGTTTTGCAAAAAACATCCCTTCAGGGATGATTATTGCCGAAGGTTTCACCACTCAGGGATGATTAGTGCCAATAATATCGGCTAGGGATGATTAGTTCCACGAACTACAAACCACAGGGATGATTTTTGCAGTTTACTCTATAAATAATGTAGGTTGAATTTATTTTCCATAATTCTGTGTTGGTTTGTCCATGTCTATAGTAGTTGTTTTCTATTGTGGTAGATAATGAAAGCACAACATAACTTATAATCCAATATCCTTATCTTAGAGGAAGAATGACAAGTATTCCTATAAACAAAATTAAAATCAATCGTGAACCTCGAATTCCAATTTTTGTTGTTGGATTGGTACGTCTATGTAATATTTATAGTTGATACTTATATCGTAATTGTCTTCTTACCATGTGATAACAATTTCAGTTCTCAAGTGGGTAAAGGAAATGTTGAAGTTGCGCTATCATTAGTTGGTTATCATGATAAAGCTAAGGCACATAAGAAGGTTTCAAAACAACAGAAGCCTTTGAAAGCATTCGAAGAGTCGCTTGGGTTGGTGTCCTAGAATATAAGGAGATCGAAAGAGAAAACCATGTAGTCAGGGATATGACTAAACACTTACACGATCAGAAAAAGGAAGAGGTAATTTTTATAATATATGTCAATGCTGCAAATTTTATTATAGGATGAATGCGAAAACTAATTGTATTAGCATTGTTACATATTCATAATAACTGTAAATTTAGGAGCTTGAAAGTATAAATATACATGATTCTTGATAATTTATGGTATGATAGTATAGTTTGCATTTTATGTGTAAATGTGTATTGGAGTTTATAAAGCTACATACAACCATGTTCATAGGCACAAGGATCTGCTCATCAAGCGCATTACATGTAAGTGCTCAGTTATATTAAACCCGTGATTTTAAAATTCAGGAGCACGTCGTGTTGCAACTTTACTTAGATGAAGCGCAGTACGTGTCTGTTTGATAATGAGTCAAACAAGCATATCTTTAAATCTCTTATATAATAAGATAAGTACTCTTTATGGTATAGAAGCTGATATCGGTATTCAATTTGTTTTAGTGAATACTATAAATGACGTGCTAGATCTTTTAAAGATTATCAACTCGGACTTGACGTGGAACACTGTGAAAAAGGGCCACAGGGCAAGGCGCCCAATAAGGCCTGGTGCAAGCAATAAAGTACAGGACGCGGTTGTTTCTGATTTAAATAACACTCCCACAAACTACATAACGAATATAACGATACAACTTCATTTCAAGTTTTCATGAAATGATACAACTTCATGAATATAACGATACAGATTCATTTTAAGTTTTCAACATGGTTCAGGAGTGGCATGAAAACAATCAAATAAACAAAAAAAAAACCTGGTGCACATTAGAAGTTTAGAACAAATATTTAGTTTTGAAGTGTCCTTAACATTGTTTAAAAGGTTGTGCAAGTGAGTTTGGTATTAATTTTCCTAAAGCTACAGAGAGAAAACCATCTATACAGAAACTATTCATAATTATTGTGTCCATTGAGCTACTTCTTTCAAAACTTGATTGATGATTTTTGTCCCACATCGGTTGAATAAGGAAACGTTTGTTTGTTTATATACAGCATATGTTCACGTAAGTTTATATTGGTATCATGTATACCTAAATAAATAAAAGCTTGTCTTAAGCCAGACATATTCATACAACCGAGTTAAGATCAACATAGTCTCATTATTTGTCATAGATCCAATGAATCAATCTCAACCATTTATTTTTTCATCAAAAATAAAAAAACTCACTTTCCACATCTTTTTAAAAATAAAATATCTTACAAACGGTAAATCGTCACACGACAAAAAATACACCATCGCGACAAGTATTTTTTTTATCTTTCAGTAGACGGGTGACACGATATACCTTCGAGGAACTTTTTTTCGATATTTTTTTCCAGTCACGAATTGTGAAAATCATATATGATTCGTATAACGAATCATATATGATTCGTATAACGAATCATATATGATTCGTATAACGAATCATATATGATTTCATAAAATCATATATGATTTCATGAAATCATATATGATTTCATAAAATCATAATATATGATTTCATGAAATCATATATGATTTCATAAAATCATAATATATGATTTGTGATTCTAACGAACTTTTTTTCAATTTTGTTTCAGTCACGAATTGCGAAAATCATATATGATTCGTATAACGAATCATATATGATT
>BQNB010129698.1:0-13769 GCA_026074375.1 Tanacetum coccineum | reverse complement strand
TATCAGATATATTGTGTATTGTGAGCTAAATAAGGCTATTCAAGTATTTACTTTTCACGTAAAACTTTATCAAATAAAAAATGCAAATAAACAATAAATTTTAAAACAGTGCAAAATATAGCACACCATGTCTAGCTGATGATGTTGTTCGAAATAGGAATGTCAGTATGACTTGGTTTGCCTATCAGATATATTGTGTATTGTGAGCTAAATAAGGCTATTCAAGTATTTACTTTTCACGTAAAACTTTATCAAATAAAAAATGCAAATAAACAATAAATTTTAAAACAGTGCAAAATATAGCACACCATGTCTAGCTGATGATGTTGTTCGAAATAGGAATGTCAGTATGACTTGGTTTGCCTTAGTTCCATTCCGGACCAAAATAATCACAGAATGTAGCTTTTAGATATTGAAGAAAGTAGAATAAACTTAACATGTAATGTTAAATGTTTGCTTGATAAAAGCTGATATTTGTCTACTATTTCCATTTATGGCTTTAAAGTTGTGTATCTTAGTTAAACGGGCATTTTAGATTAAAACATTAATAATCATAGAACTTTATAAAGGAAATCTTAAACTTTATCTCTTCATTTAAGACCTGAGAGTAATTAGAATTGCGGCGTTGTTACAGGCTTATGTCAGACACCGTTAAATTAACTGAAATAGGCCTGCATGTTAATATTTACTCAGGCTTAATACAAAAGTTACATATTTATATTTGCTCAACAGAGTTCTAAATACGACGTTGTTACAGGCTTATGTCAGGCATCGGTTTTGTCAAAAGATGTTCATGAATTGTTCCACCACAGTCAGCTTATACAAGCATACTTAAATAGTAAGGTAGCTGATTATGTCAGTTATGCACCGGTCATTTTGTCAGCGACGTAGAATGTTCAAATGGATAGTTGCATTCCGAGATACCACAGTCATCTATGACAGCGAGCATACGAGTAAGAAACGGTTAAGGTACGTCGTGGCGTGGTGCACGAGAACCGTTATGATATGCGAGCGGACCTGAGCTGACGTTTATTAGGCTAAAGGTTGGTTGAGATCTACGACTCGAGATAAGGAACGGGAGTAAAGAGGAGACAGTCACGTTGCCGGTTTGTAGTAAATGGTCTTGCGGACGAATGAATTGGTAGTTACATATGAGAGGTTACATCAGTCCAGAAGGTATGTAGAAACACTCGCTATTTTCGATGAGGAACCATTGTTTTGGTTATTGAAGCTAATGTCTGGTCAAAATGGGTCACTATTATAGTCTTCATATGAGTGAACACGGGATTGAAAGTGGGTGGGACAGTGGTTACACAAGCCAATGCGCACATTTGCATATAAAAATTGTAATTATTAACTATGATGAGATTGTGTTATGTCTTGCTTTTCGAGTCAATTAACGATAAAAGTGACGTTGTTATCTCGCGACAGGTGGGATGGATTCTTATACTGTGTCCCCTCATGTTATGCATATGCTTTTTTATAACATGGAATTAAATGCATAGAACCAGCACCTTAGCTTAGACGCTCTAGTCACACGGAAAATAATAAAATGAATGCGCGATGTAGAGATAGTCTACTGAAAACGTAGTAATAGCGTATAGTAATACTGTGTCTTGATTAAGAGCTACTTTGGCCTAATCACGCATCGATCTCGCACAGATGAAATGAATCAAGGATAATCATATCAATGCTCTATTCTCATCTATAATATCAATACTAATTTTATCATATTATCGAAACAAACCCCGACTCCCTTTTACCCGGCTGTTACCCGTAACCCACGCACCCGGTGTGTGTTAACCCACAACCCGACGCACTCTTTGGTGCTTACCACCAACCGGACGCACCCTAAATGATTATAGTAACCCAAACAAAACGCACCATGGTGGTGGTTTTAAACCCGGACGAAGGTGGTGGTGTTGGTGCGTCGGTGGTGGTGATGATTATGATGATGGAGTCAAGATGATGATGATGGCGGTGGCGTGGCGTGGCGTGGCGACAGCGGGTGGTGGTGGTGGCGAGTGGAGGCGAGTGAGGTAGTGGGTCGAGTAGATCCGGTTGTGAGGACCATTTTTGGTTTTGATCGGAAAATCCCGCCGGAAAAGTTTTCCGGCGGCGGTGGAGTGGTGGTGGTCGGAATCCGGCGGCGGCGCCGGTGGTGGGGCGGTGGCCGGATAAAAGGGGAGGGAGAGAGGATGAAGAGAGTGTGTGTGTATATGTAGGAGATGAAATGAAAAGATATATATATATATATAAATTATATATATATTAAAACTTTATATCAAAAGTGGCAAGTTAACATAGTTTAGGGTCTAAAGTGTAACTTCTTTATTATAGTTTTGGTAAAAACGGTTCGGGACTCATTTGAGCGACTTAACGGATGATTCAACTCTCGAAACTTGCGCCATTGTTCTCCAAATCATTTTTCTGATAAAAATGAGTATTCGCTTGATAATATTTCATAAATATTTTATAACATTTAATAAAATATCTGTTATTCAATTTATGAACCGGTTTCGCTTCGTCCAAAATAAAAATGGATTTCAACCCGAGTATTCGCGTTATCCACAACGCTTTTAATTAAAAATGATGACTAATTTATTTAATATTTTTATTAAATAAATACTGATAATTAAAAACAAAATTTAATTATTTTTGTGTGTCCGCGTTGTATGTTGTCCGTAAAATGTTTGCGGTGCTGTTTTAGCCCTTTTCGGCTCGTTTCCAGGTCTCGGGCAAAACTGAAAAGTTGTCAGGAATGTCGTTTCACATCGAATTGCTTTAGGGTCCGAGCCGTGAAAACGTGATTTAGATGGTTGTTCTTGTAAGTCAAGCCAGACCTAAAAGTCAAAGGGGTAAAATCGTTATCTTAAAATCCGAAAATTCTCGGATGTTACAGTACCTACCCCTTAAAGAAATCTCGTCCCGAGATTAAATTTGTGTTATCCGCTTAGTGTGTCTAAGAAAAGACTTAAGATTTACTAAACCAGTTGAACATGACGCTGATAACTTTATTCAGCAATATCTGGTGTTTCGACACCTCTTAATATACATAAATTTCGGCTAGGTTGACCAGGATATCCAATCCATTAGAATAGGTATCTTAGGGAAACATCGTTTCAAGGTTTATAATTGGTATAAACGCTTTATGAAGAAAGCCTCTTAATAGTGAACACACCAAAGGAGAATGTGTAGTCGCGTGGTTATGTCTTAAGGCAGAGTCTCGTTTCTACTATCTGTAATGTTCGATTATCCACATCAACGTGGCTTATGGATGTAAGTACCCAACTTACTTGGCAGTACTTAATTAGTATCATGACTTAAATTGGTATACTGTTTGTCTGCAATGAGTAATTCAACTGAATACTATATCGACATATGCTTATCTTGTTTGGGTCTCATCACTTAGTTGATAAAGTTTGTACAATCTGGGACCACTCCAGGACCCAACAACAGCAACCATAACGACAATAACAACAAACTAAACTAAAAAAAAAAAAAAAAAAAAAACCCCACAAAAAAACCAAACAAAACAAAAGAAACAAAAAAAACTCAAAAACAAAAAAAAAAAACAAACAAACTAAAAAAAAACAAACAACGAAAAAAAACGAAAATAAAACGGAAAACTAAAAACAAACAAAAAACACTAAATAACACCTAAAAACCCAAAACAAAACCAACAAAAAAGAAAACCAAAAACAAAAACACAAAACCAATAACCATAAAAAACCATAACAAAAAAAAAAAAGGAAAAAAAAAAAACAAAAAATACAAAAACAAGACACAAAACGTACATCAAAAAAAAAAATAAAATATAAAAACCTACAACAAAACAAAACACGGGGGAAGCTAGAAAGCAATTTGCAGCACATAGAAGCTTTTCTCACAACTAAGTAGGGATATATTACATTAACTGAGGCATGGAAGAAGAAATATGGCTAAATGACTCTTGACAGAGTTTTAGGATATGAGCTAAGTTAGTAGGGCATGCTATTGGTGCCTTGGTAAAAGGTGGTTCCCGGTCCGAGGTTCCAACACAGGTCAAAGTTGCTGCGTATCGGTATTCACTAATAGTGATACTAAGGTGGAAATTGTTAGATATAGTATTCACTTTAGTCAATGGGTTAGGGGGTTTAATGTGAATTTAGCTTTAATTATAGTCGTATTAGGGTTGTTGGGTTTCTCTACGGCCCAAGCTCATCCTCCTCCTCATCTCTATAAAAGGAGGTGAGGGGGGGGGGGGGGGGGGGTTTTAATACATTATCTTTCCAACGTGTTCGTATCTCTCCCCTCATCACATAAAAGAGGTGAGGGGGAGAGGATTTGTAACTATATTTTATTCTTTTCCTTACTCAATAAACATAGTCAAAATTGAGTGTTATATTCTTGTGCATCTTTATCTTGTCTTTTTCTTTCATAACATAATCTTCTGGGAATTTGTGTTTCGTTTCCCTCAAGATCAGATTTATTCCACACTAGTAACTAGGTTGTAGGTTGTCAAATCCTATAGAACCGAATACCTTAATAGGTCAGTTATGCTTTTTAGTCGGTTACATCGAGGGCCTTCTGGTTTGTGGGCTGAGGGCACTATGCTTTTCTCTCATAATTTGACCAATTTTCTTACGAATTTAGTCTCTCCAAGAACTTAGTTGGGGGCATGTCCCCCCACTACTCTCTACATGGCTCTGCCCGTGGCTGGAGATACGTACACGAAGCCTTGCAATTTTAGCCCTGAATCATATTTATTTGGTAAGATTTCCATCTATAAGTTTCACATTTATTTTGGTATATTTTCAGCTTTAGTCGAAAGTGATTGATATTTTAAATGGGCTAATTACTACCGTGAATTCTAGTCATTATGAATTTGTTGTTTATTTCTGTTGCAGCGGCCAAGAGAAAGAAAGATCTTTTGAAAACAACATACTCGATATCGAAATTGATACAAACTTGAAAATTGTTCTTGAAAAAGAAAATGAGGTGGTAAAATCAGAAATCGGTGAGAATCCATATCACTCTCAACTTCATGACGTCTCTATAAGTAATTCGCCATCAGTTAATTATGTTTCCTTTTAGTCCATGCTATTTTATTAATTATTGTGATGTAAATCGGGTTTCCTTCTGATATTTCAACAAGGCCTTTAATCTTTGGAGATCACCAAAAAGGGGCCTGAGCTATTAGTTGAGATGCAAGACTATGATTATTCTTTAGACATGTGGACCTTAGTTGCATGTTTGCTGGAATGGTGAGGCTCTCAAACCAATAATTTTGGTGTATACGGCGTATATTTATGGATATTCCTGACACTTTACTGTGACGACTGCGTTTTCTCATCATTTTTTTCATCTCGTCTGTTGATTTAATATGCAAATTTTCCGTAAGGAATCTTTCTTTTACGGCCATAACAACCAGTGTCAACTTATTAAAATTGCCAGGGTAATGCTTTTTCTATACTTCTGCTGAATATGTTATTTGTTATATATATAACAAATATTATGACAGCATACTGAATCTGTGGTAAACCTTACTATGAAAGATACAAAGAGCTCATTTTCTTTTACCAACATATACATAACCAAATAATCTTCCAGTATATACCAAAATATACACCAATATTGGCTGGGATGATATTATTGATGATTGAAGATTCTCTATGTGCTATACACGTTCAATTAGTTAACTTTAATAAGATTATGATCTGTTGTTGTTTGCTTACAGCCGGGTTGCATCATGCGAAAGAATGTGTTATTGAGATGGCTATATGGCCTTTGTTATTGCCTAATATATTCAAAGGTTGCCGTTCTCCGGGACAAGGACTTCTTTTATTTGGTCCCCCGGTAAGTGGCACAAGATATATCATTAACATGTCAAACGGGGTGTATTGAAAGAAATTAGCTTATAAGGAAACATGCGAAACTGATTTGAACAGATCAAATAGGTGAAACTTATCCAAAGTTAACTTTTATGCTTAAAACAAATGTGATTGTTAATTTATTTAAAATCCAAATAGTTATCGCGCTTATCATGGGTGTCACATTTCTTGGTGATTCACTTCATTTAGGAAGGTAAATCCTGAATCTCTTTCATTAGATTATCAACATTCAATGAGGGTGTTGGAGAGTGGTGGAACCAGAACTAAATTTTTAAGATTCCATTAGTAAGAAGACAAGTTTAGATAACCTGACATTATTCTTTTTATGTAAATAATTAGTTAATAATTAACTTTAGTTAGTAGTGTGTAATACGTACCTGCGCAAAATGTGCTAGGACAAGAAGAGGGAAGGTTCCGAGAATGGGTGCTATATTCTACACAATGATGCCACCTTTGTTTAGTTTTAAGCCATTGTGGGTGATGGGTGAATGGTTTATGGACTGAACTGAGTGTGGAAATGCAGTTGTGAGAACATGGTAACTTGGTGCATCAAGGTGAACTGATAATGGTTAGATACAATGTCTAGTCTGTTCTCTGATAAGAAGGGTTTATCAGAGATAAATCTTCATTCTGTTCCATTTAAGAAATGATATGCAGGATAGTTTGTTTTGATTTCTGATAGGGATGTTCCTTATCTGTTAGAAGAGTATGTGTTAGTTTGTATAATAAGTGCAGGCATGTCTGTTACTTTTGTCTATTTGTATAATGTTTTCTGATAATTAATGAAAAGTGGTTCACCTTTGCACCAAAAAAAAAAGGTTCCGAGAATGAGAAGTCAGACCCTCCATTCAACTATTAATGCACCGACAAATGAAAAGAGCAGAGACGTCATGTTTGTAATATGACAGATATCCTCTCGGCTATGAAGATACTTTGGTAACAAACACTAGATAAACAAATTCCTTACAGTCATTACCATTACGATCTTTGCTTAATAAAAACAGAAAGTTCACCGAGTGACATTATTTCTAGATTACATGTGGTAAATTGTTACGATTATAGTATTATATGATTTAGTGCATGTTTAGCACAAGCATGTATCGCGGTATACTGATATACGTGTCTCACTTGCAATAAATTAATTTTATTTTTTCAGATTCTGTGTCATACTAGATATTCATCTCAGTTTTTATGTCCAAAAGTTAATGATGTATTTCCGTAATGGCTATTTTCAGGGTGCTGAATCTGTAAATATAGAGCGCGATGGAATTGCCGAGTTGCAGGATCTACAATGTAAAGTTAAAGTTATCAAAAAGGCTGTGATCGAGATACAGATGCTTACGGTGCAAGAAAAACTAGACGCAGATGCAAAGCTCGAGTCTGCAATGAAGCAGATAGAAGAGTTAATTAATCAAAAGAATTCGAGAATACCAAATGGTAAACCAAAATCAACATCTGAAATCTCAGAAACAGATCCAAAAGATATCATGCTCGACCAGACATCCGAATGTTCATCTTACAGGGTCAGCAAAAGAGGACTAATCGATGGCGAGATATGGGAAACAACTGATATAAGTAATACATTCAAGCATCATCCAACAGCTTCAGAAGTATCTCTCGATAACAATTTCGACATGGTGGAAAAACTTGAAGTATCTAAAAGATTTAAGGAGCATCGTGATGACGGAAACAAGAGAAAAGTACTGGAAAGACTCAATTCTGATGTTCAAAAGTTAACCAATCTTCAGATCACAATCGATGATTTAAAAAGGAAAGCCGAGATTACATCACAGAGCAGACGAGGAAAAGCTATGATCGAATGCGAGACATTGAAAGGTCAACATATGGAAGCAGAATCCGCCATCCAGAAACTATTCGAACTGAACTGGAAACTCGTGAAACATATCAAAGGTAACCCAAAAAAGTCAACTTCGGAATCGGGAGAAAGTGAAATCATGAGAATGAAAAAAGTATCTGATCAAGCAAAACGGGTGTCGGAAAAGATTGGCCGGTTACAACTCGAGATACAAAAGATACAGTTTGTGCTTTTAAAACTAGATGATAAGAGCACAGTAGTCGTGGTGCCAAACTTCAAAAGTGGTGTCACGTCAGTAAAATAGAATTTGGCACCAGAAATGCCATGACACCAGAATTCAGTGGGAGTGGTTTGGCACGTGCCATATCATTTTTTTAAATTTTTTTCATATTTATTTAAAATACACTTATTTATAAAACTAAAAATAAAATTCATTGAAATTGAAAACATTACATTAAAAAACACAATACATAAAAAAAATAGAGAAGTTGGGGTTGGGATTTGGTTGGTTGGGTCGTTAAGCATACCGGAAATCCAATTTGATAGGTTGGGGTTGGGATTGGGATTCATTTTTTTTTTGACTGAAAAAAATAGAGAAGTAGAGAAATGTGAAGTAGAAGATTTATTGAAAGTGTGTGTTAAATATGAAATAAAAAGAGGGTATTTATAGGATTTTTAAAGGGGTAAAATTGTGATTTTGAGGGTATTATTTTGAAAATCCGCTCCCCCTAACGGATAGTTTAAAAAAAAAAAAAAATTGAGTTTGGCGTGGGCTGTTAGCCACGGCGCGAAAACCCTTGGCGCGAGCCATGGTGTCGTGCGCCGTTGGCCATTTTGGCGCCATGGCTTGGCACCAAGCCAACAGCCATGGACTCCCTCCCCTCTAAGAATGACCCGACGGGAAAAGCAAGGTTTCTTGATGCTAACAAACGGGTTTTATTAAAAGATTATCTCTATGGTGGCGGAAGAACAAAAGCGACGGTTAGCAGCAGGTGGAAGAAAAGCCAATTCTGTGGTTGCGTTGAGCCTTCAACCAAAGGAGATTGATGGCGCGATTGTTTAGTAATGTAGTGGGTGCTTTTAATTTTATTTATATACTTATGAATAACTTTTGTTGATTTTGGTTTAGTGAAGAAGTAACTATCACTCTATTATGGAAATGCTAATATTATTAAATCCTGCATTACTGTTTCATCTCTATAGAACTATCCAACTACGACATGTTATGGCATGATCTTCTGAGATCTTTTTGACTAGATGTGACGAACCTGCTAATAGCAATTGGTAGTAATTCACAATCCACAATAATACATGATTTGTAACTTTTGCATACTAGGCAAGGAGCTTAATTATTTTGTGAAGAAGTAACTATCACTCTATTATAGTTTCAGTCAAGGATCTATATCACCTAAATTTTGGTCAAGGATTTACAGTGCTGAAATGATCTAACACGAAATTAAATTTATGATACTGGTTAGCTTTTATTATATCTTCTTCTGATAAAAATTTCTTTAAAACGATGAGTGATTGAACTCCATCTTCCCACCTGTTTGCAGTGGAGTTGCAAGTAGGCAAATCAGGCTCACGTACAATTAAGAGGAAGATATATGCTCTACTAACAATCGAAAAGGTAGAGTTGTATTTACTTGCGTCATACAAGTAAGCCTTGAAAGGGAAGCATGGATTGGAAATAGAATGACGGAAAATATTTACAATTTTACACATAGCAAAGGGAGCAAAAAAACATTTCTTTCTTAAATTTGGTGTGATTGGAAGAGCATTATCTTCTTAATTTAAGAAAGTTTTTCAGTGACCTTGTCCTATCAAGGTACTATGCGGGTCACTATTGTGCAAGTATTTTGTATATAGGGTGAACGTGACTGATGGACCAATGAAGGAGCGGATAATGCTTTCAATATTGCATACCGTTACAGATATATATTGTGTATGCTGTGGAGTGTGGACAAATTGTTGTCTGGAAATATGTACTCGTCCTTCCCCTCTCCACTCAAGTATTAGTAGAATGTTAAAGATTAACAAGTTTCATGTTGTATGATTTTTATAATCAGGGGGCAATTTGTTCTGGAAAGGTATGCCTTAATTAAGCTTAGTTATTTCTGACAAAATATGTTAACAACCTACGATCCTTAATAACAAGTGCTAGAAGAATCACGATGTAAGTGAACGTAAGAACTGTTGAAATAATTAACCACTTCCCCATTGACGATATTGTTGGGGCCAATATTGAAAATATGAAGTAGGCTGCACCCGTGATGTATGAATCCCATATTTGTAAGAAAAAGGATCAAAGTTTGGGAAATCCAAGTAAGATAGAACATTTATCGTCCTACAGATGAAAAATACCTGCCTATAGACTAAGTCAAGGTTCAGTGTTTCCCTTAGTAGCCTTTCGCAACCTATCTACAGCTAATGATAAAGTTCTTGCATGTTGTCATACATGTGTATCTTGATTAACTTTTATTTTTGCTATTCTATCTTCATAAATGTGAATTTGCTCTTGCGTAGATGTTTGAGCCTTCAATCCAAAAGATACCATTGTCATATGTCAAACACGAGCATTTAGTTTTAGACATACTAAATAGTCACCGAAGATGGTTTAGCAAACCTGCCTACTATAAAAGGGTCGGTTTCTTTTCCCTATTTCTTTTCTTTTTATAAAATGTGTACTTTTTGTTGCGTAAAGCTTATTCCCGGTTTGCAGTTTGTTTACAAAGATTGATCAAGATGGCGATGCCAACATATCTTTTCCTGAGCTCAAAGAACTACTCCAAGATGTCAAATTTAGGCAATTAACTTGGGGCAAGGAGCAGACAATCAAACAAGTGATGAAAGAATTTGACTATGACGGCGACACAAAAGTTACGGTGGATGAGTTTACCGACAGATTTACAAAATAGCTTGATGAGACTAAGAGTGCAGTAAGTAAACCGTATCGCTCAGTTAGTTCCTTGAAGGACTTAGATCAGGTTTTTACCTCAATTGTTAATCATTTTTCGACATTTCTAACCAAGAACTATGTTCTGAGTATCAAGTCAAATGCACTAATATATCTTCAATTTATTTTGAACCTCAACCCCTTGAGAAAGAACACTATAAAATTTACACCTTGAAACCACTAGACCAAAGGTAATTTGGACTAATTTATCTTTAAAATGACATCATTAGTTCACATTTTTTTGATACTTTTGCAAGTATAATAAGCTTTAGAACATGACTTAAAAAGGTATTTTATAAAGTCGGTGTCTGTACATAGATTTGAAAAATGACCAGGTTGATCCAAAAGGTCGAATTGCACATTTCTTGTGACTTTTTATGGGTAATTCATGAACTTTAATTGAAATATATAATTTTATGGATAAATCATGAACTTCAACTAATATGAATGAATTACAATGTATAAAAATAGATTTAAATTATAAATACTTTATAAGATACAAATAACTTATAATCCAACCAATATAAGTGAACTACAATGTATAATTTAGGGTATACGCGTAACCCATCGGTCGGGCTATGCAACTACGGTTGGTTTGTTTCTTCAGATGCCGGTTTTCTCTCATGGGCAACTATATGTCGTTGTCTCATTGGTCAAGAGCAGAAGGGTTTGAAGATTCTATTTTGTGATAGAGATGATAAATACACAAATTCAACGACAAATGTCGTGTATAAAGAAGCTTTATTTCAAATTTGGAACTGAATAATATACTTTTTAATAGTGTATACTTTATTAACTTTTATTCCCTCTTATTGTATTACAGTTTATTCCTTTTTGTTCGTTATTAACTGTATATAATTTTACTATGTTCGTAATTCATTAACCGTTACTTAATTTATGTCTTGATTACTCACAAGGCTCGCCCGTATGGTCATATACAAAGAAGCGCCTCAACCAGTGGAGCGTGCTCCACAAGTTGTCAGTTGCGACAAGTTGTGTCAAGAGTCAAGGCCAAGAAAGAATTGAAGGTTCTTGGCTGCGACAAAACGACAACTATTCAAACTCAACAACAAACGTGGCTTGCAAAGAAGTCTTATTTTGTATGTGAACATACATCATAGTTTGTATGTAAAACAACTTCATTATCTTTTGTACAAAATCGACACTTTCGTTTTATTCAATTTTTATGTTTAAGATGTTTTGCGTTTACACATACGAATATTTAGCAAAACAAAAAAAATGTAAACGATAATTACAAAAAAAAACTTAACGTAAAATTTTAAAAATGTTTGCTAACATATAACTTTAAATAAAAAATGTAGAAAATGTACACGCTAATTAAAAAACAAACAAATATACTAAATAACCAAATACTTAAAAAAAGTTTTCAATAATAAACACATTTAAAACAAATATTTTGCCAAATTAGAAAAAACAAAAACCACACGTGCACTTAGAGGTGTAAAAAACCGGTTCATGAACCGAACCGGAAAAAAAACAAAACCATTTTTTTTAAATCGGTTTCCCTCAATCCGAACCGGCTTAACAGAAATTGATTGAACCGGTTTGTAAACCGGTTAAACCCGATTTTTAACCGAATCGGTTACATAAAAACCAGTTAAACTGGTTGACTAACCGAACCTGTTAAGCAATTTCGATATGAAAAACCGGTTTTTAACCAAACCAGTTTTAATCAAAACCGGTTCTTATACTGGTTGACTAAAACCGGTTTGGTTAAAAAACCAATTCGGTTTTTTATGAAACCCGAAATGTTCGCCTCTACGTGCACTTACTATAAATACAACCACCCTTATTGGTTGAATACACACTACACTGTCTACTACTCTTTACTTTCTATGTTTAGTATCACTCTGAGCTGTAGGGTGTATCCCTTAATGTTTGGTCCTTCATCCCGGGTCCTTCATGCTTTGTCCTTCATGCTAGAAGGCTCGCCCCTTCATGCTTATATCATGCCTACATTGATGTCATGCACATTATACGCATATTATCGCAAATAGAGATCTCACTTGACCGCCGGAGGGTGGTCCTCAGGACTTTAGCCTCGGGGATCATTCTAACAAGTTCTTTTATGTTTGTAGCACACTTCTAGGCTCGAGATGAGAATGAATGGCACGTGAGAACCGTCAAGACTAGCCGTTTTAGCTACTATACAGATAACACATACTACGTAACTCAAATCGACATTTTAGGTGACAATTGTTCTTCCGAGCCATGAAACCTATAATGATTGAGTGAGCTGCTATATTTACAGATATTGTTAGTAGTTTTGTTTTGCTTGGGTGTATTAGGTTAGAAGCTGTATGGAGGTTGGCTTTGGCTTTTAGCTTGGTTAGTATGTTTTCCACTTTTGTGTTCGTTTATAGCTAGAGATTTTACATGGCTTTTAGAAATGTTTTGCGTGTCAAGTTTTTTCAGTTAATAAGTTGTAGAAAGAAAAGATGCAAATGAATCAAATTGAGGGATGAATTATGATAAACAAGTTATCGAGACAAAAATTGTCATTGTCTATTGTACATCGTTTAATTATGTAAATACTAATATAAAAGATTTGGAGCTTCAAAATAATTATAAAAAAATTAAACAACAATTTGCAATAAAAGAAATGAAATTAAAGTCAGTTTTTAAAAAGAAGTTACAAAAAACTAAATTAGAAATTGATTTTTAGAAAGTAGAGAACATATAAAAAATCCGCGTAACAAAACGTCTGGTAGTACACGTGTCAAGTTTTCCCCAAATTGACCTCAAGAATCCAGTAATACCACTGAGTGAGTCACTCATTCTTCAACAATCAATCAAAATTCTTCAGTCACTACGTTACATTTATAAATATACTAAATGAATACCTGCGCATAACGTCGGAAAATTCTAACGGTAAATAATTGTGGTGATAAAAAAAAGTTTATGAGTTATAAACGAAAAATAATAAAAGTTTGATGGTTTGGAGATTAAACATAATGTTTTGAAACCCGGTTCGACTCAGCCGGTTCAACCGGTTCTGGTGGAAAAATATGTCAAATTAAACCGTTTTTTATATTTTCGAAATACGATTAGACCCATCGGGTTTGAGTGACCCGGGTCAACCCAGCTTTCGATATATATATAT
>BQNB010129697.1:0-19072 GCA_026074375.1 Tanacetum coccineum | reverse complement strand
CTGATTATAATTTATCTTAGGGATTAAAGCAATGGTGATCTTGTTAAACCCTAGCTCATAGAGACTTTACCCACTTACTGCTTAATGGCAATTTATACTCTAGTAGTCTACTTGTCCAACTATCCAATCGAATTAGAACATTATTTGTTGAATTATCTAGATTCACCTACTAGTCAACATGTTCAATAAACCAAAGGCAATTTTCGTTAACTAGTTAAGCCAGAAGCGTATCCTTAGCACGATTTTAGAAGGACAATATTTTTGATCCTATGATTCTAGATGTATAAATCACTATATGGAGAGCTATCCTGACATCTAGATTGTAACATTTCTCATTGTTCATGTCATTGTACGACTCTATTAATGATCACTATTTATTTTAGTCCGATACGCGTTTACTTTTAATATTTACCTTTGAGCTAAATCGCGTAGACTAAAAATAATCAAGGAATGTAAACGGTCATCAAATAAATTAAAGTTTACATCCACCAAGTAATATATAATTTCTAGGAAGATAATTAGGTACCTTGCGTATTTTATTTTTATTGATCACGTAAAAGGGTTACGTTTCGCGATAAAAATACATTCGGACACACCCCGGAAATACCTAGACTCAAACCAATACCCGTATTAAACGCCTAGACACAAAATTAAATAAAATCTTGTGTTAATATCACTTGATTTCTGAAATTGGGCAAGTAAACCTTATACAAATCGTCCTAAGTGATTTACTAAATACTAAAAATCCTACTAAGGATCCTAAAAGTACATGTACATTTCCTTGGTAATTAATATGGGTACTAATGGTCTCCTAATGATCTTTTACACATGGGATAATAACCCATTTCTCCCTTGGACCTCTTGGTGCCGCGGCTAGAAAGAAAAGAACACACAAAAACCATAAGATTTCATATCTTAGCAAATCTTGTACATATACATGGTAATTAAGGTTATGTACTTAGTTGTTTTAGGCAAAACCATGTGTGGGCAACTAAAACCCCCTAAACCACCTAAGCTAAATCGATTTTAGTTAGGAAAGAACCAAGGGGAAGTAACTAGCCCACATTTCTTATAAATAACACTCACACTACCACTTAACAAAGTTCTAAACCTCTAAACTCTCTCTCAAAGCTAAGAACCTTTTCTTTTCTCTCTATACCTTCGGGTTCCAAATAACCGAGCCATACGCGATCCACTTAGGTCACGAAGGATTTAAGAAAACCTTTAAGTTCACGTATAAGGTTGTCAAGACTTTCACACGAGCCAAAGATTGGGAATACAAGCTTTGAAAGCTTAGGGTAACACACGTTTTTAAGTACAAGGGCATCGGGTTGTCTCTCAATCCAAAACCAAGAGCTTAGGACTATTGTAAGTCGAACTAAACTTCTATCTACCTATATTCTAGTCCCTTCCTCCACTTACTCCCACTATATCGCCACAACCCCCAGATTCCCTCCACCACCACCCCCCTCCACATAACACGTGTATTGTGAACTAGGGACTGACCACTTCTATTAACTATTCTTTAGCCTGTACCATCTCCACCATATACCTCTACAATCACCACCTATTGTTACTAGCCCTATCTATGAATAGGCTCCACTATGTTACAGAACAGCCAGGATTCGGTTGAGAGTAGCATTACCACCCACCCACCATCCATTAGAGATACCATCACCACCCCTGTTACTACCATCTACTTCACACAGAGATGATCTTCCTAGGCGAACATGCCACTTCAGAAGAGAGCTCATTTTACTGCTCCCACCGGTAGGTTTGAGGTTAAGGAGAGTTCAACAGCTATTGCTGCTAGACAGCCTAGATTGGATGTTGCTACTATGGATGCCACCCCTGACGCCCTATGTCTAGAGAGGTTGGCTATGGGATTAAGGATGTTTGAAATGACATGGTTGGGGATATGGAGGAGAGAGCACCGACCACTGTTGAGGGCTTAAGCCAAAGAGTGACAAATCTTTCCACTCTTCTTGCTCGGGATACTTATGAGATATACCTTTGATTGGAGGACACCCAAGATGACCGAGCTCTTTAGAGAGCCTAAGTCAACACATTGGTTAGAGACAAATGATATCATCTTCACACAGTTGTACTTGTAGAGAGCGAGGCTAGGTGCCGGCCCGGCTGCTGGTCCAGCCATGGACCTGTACCAGGGCGGTATCTACCTGGCTAGCATCACCTTAGGACCATATTTTCATTTTGTATCTCATTGTACTGGTCATTGTAACCAAACTATCATGTATGATTATCGACATTGTTATATATGGATGTTGATTTATTTATGTCATTGTTGATTTCACTTTAGTTGTATATCTCGCTGTGTGTTGTGATCTCATTTTATTTATTTTGCATATGTCATGTCGCGTTTATGATTGTTTGAAATCTAATGTGTATTATATTTTCTTGTGATTTTAAAGAAAATGCCACCAAAAAGAACCGCCACAACCACTACCCCTATGACCGATGCTCAAATTAAGGCACTTATATCCAATTATGGCAAGGTGTTTGCTGAGCATTGCAGAACACAACAAACAGAAGCAAAAAATGGCAATGACAGCCATAATTCAGGGAGTGACGGAAGAAGGTTAATGCCTATTGCTCGTGAGTGCACCTACATTGATTTCCTTAAATGTCAACCCCTGAATTTCAAGGTACTAAAGGAGTTTTCTACTTTGTTGGTTTCGAAAAGATGGAATATGTTTTCTATATAAGCAATTGCACAGTCATGTCAAATCACAAACCAAGTTTGCTTACTTGTACGTCTCATGAAATGCCTTTGATGCGGTGGAACACCACGTTTAGGACAGTCAGTCATATTGATGCAATATGAAATGAGTTAGAAAACTTTGAAGAAGATGATGACCGATAAGTACTGCCCAAGGGGCAAGATCAAGAAGCTTGAGATTGAATTGTGGAACTTAAAGGTGAAAGGTAATGATATGGAAAGCTATAACCAACGTTTTCAAGAGTTGGCATTGATGTGCGGGAGGATGTTTCCCGAAGAATCTGATGAAGTTGAAAAATATGTCGATGGTCTTCCCGACATGATCCAAGGAAGTGTGATGGCGTCTAAGCCAAAGAAAATGTAGGATGCAATTAAGTTTGCAACTGAACTGATGGATCAAAAGATTCGTACTTTGGTTGAACGTCAAGCTAAAAACAAAAAGAAGTTTGAGTACACTTCAAGGAACAATCAAAACCAGCAGCAACCTTCCAAAAGGCATAATGTGGCACGGGCCTATACTGCAGGGCCTAGGGAAAAGAAACCGTACAGAGGATCTAAACCTTTATGCCCTAAATGCAACTACCATCATGATGGACAATGTGCTCCCAAGTGCACCAACTGCAAGAGAACTGGCCATCTCACCCGGGATTGTAGAAGCCAGCCTGCAACTGCCAACAACCAAAGAGCCCAAGGGGCAAATCAAAGAATTCTCACTTGCTTTGAGTGTAGAGCTCCGGGCTATTTCAAGAGTAATTGCCTGAAGTTAAAGAACAATAATCAGGGAAATCAAGCTGGGAATGGTAATGTTGTGGCAAGGTCTTATGTTGTAGGCACTATAGGGACAAACTCGAACTCTAGTGTTGTAACGGGTTTCGTTCCACTAAACAACCGTTATGCTACACTTTTTATTTGATAACTGGTGCCAGTAGGAGTTTTGTCTACTATGCATTTATATTCTTTGATTGATATCATCCCAACTACATGTTAACCTTTCCTTTTTTGTAGTTTTGAATATTTCATTTATAGTCCCTTGACTATTTGACTTTCGTTAGTTTATTCAGATAATGTACCGTGTTGTCAGTGGTGATTTTATGATAATTGTGGTGATTTATGGTTATTTGTAAATAATATTCCTTTTTGGAGGTTATTATTATGTTATTTGTATTTCGGGTGGTTTGATCCGTGAATTTTGAGAAATGCCGAAAAACTAGTCCGTGACAAGTCCGTTAAATGTCCAAATAAGTTAATGAAGTGTTTTGAAGTGTAAATATGACACGTGTAAATAGTCTAAGTTTATAGGAAAGTATTTTTAAAGTGAAATAAAAAATTGCTAAGTAACCTTTGGGGAGTATTTTACGGTTAAGTTATACGAGCTTTTAAGTGATCCTTTGGATACCAAATCCGGATTCTAGTTTTTTCTCCTCTGAAAATCGACTTTTTTGGTTTAGGTATCGAGAATATGATTTAGCACACTTAAAACTCGTTTTTGAGTTTTATATTTATAGGGTCTGGAAGTCGGTTCTATACGGCGTATCCAAGGGATAGGATACGGCGTATTGGAGTTTCTTAGAGTAGAGACCACGTTTGATATCTTCCAGAATATTATATTCATTTCATATTTCCAATACGGCGTATTGGTCTTCTCTGGATATGGCGTATTAGGCTCTTTCCTTTGTGGTCTTTGGTGAGTGCACGCACGGATACGCCGTATCTTCCTTGATGCATACAACATATTGGTCTTCAGAATAGTAATCTTCAAAATATCCTCGTTTAAGCTCCAGAATGCGCGCCTTTTGCTAATATTCACCAAGTACTCCGTAATTACTGCAATCCTCAGATATAAATGATTAAGTAACAATTCTTTGCAATAATTATACAAAATGGGTTAATTACATGAGATACATGATGCTATAAAATATACATTATTTGATGTTATCAAGCTTGTATAACTTATTTTGTGGGCTTTTCGTGACTTATTTTGAGCTTATATGCTCACGTCTTCTTTTAAAATCACAAGGGAAGTGATTTTGATTATTTACGTGGTATGACATATACTCGTGGACTATTTTTATAGCTTATGGTGTTAACCAAATACTATACGTAGCGTACTAGCTTATTTTTAAGCTTACGGACTTGATTTTTAAGCTCTTGGGCTCACGGCCCAATAAGCACAAATAAGCCGTGGCTTATTTGTTGGCTTAATGTGGTCCGGGTTATTTTCTACTTATTAGTATGAGCTTATGTATATAAATGGACCTTGGTTTTGGGCTTGAATCGTATTTTGGACGTATAGATACCTTAATGGACCCTTGTTGGGCCTTAAAGCCCAATAAGCGATATTTAATCGTTTTAAGAGTTTTTGACGGACTTTTGAAAGTGAAATGTATTTACGAAGTGATATTGAACGTTATTTTGGGAAAAACGTTTTAGTAAACGTTAAAGATTTAGATTTTGGAATTTTATCGAAAAGTGTCGAAATGGTGAAAATTGTTGAAATTAAGGTTTGAAACCTTGGAAAACGTTATATAAACGTACGGGTCATGTCGAAATTTCGTAAAAAGTTTATACTTAGAAAATTTTACTTAAGAACATGATTTTTGGTTTTAAATAATAAAATATTATTTTATTATTTTAATAAATTCACTAAAAGACGAAAAATATAATTTTTCTCGAAACTTCTCTAATATGCTTTTTATGAGTAAACGTTTCATTTTCAACCATATTATGATTATTTTATGGAAACTAAGGGTACCGAATGGACTTATCGAGATATATTTATAATTATTGATTATAAATATTTACTTATATTACTTAGCTTTTTTTTTAAATAGTATAAGTATGTATCATTGAGTTATGAGATTGTTATGATTGTTGAGATAAGTCGTCTACCATCACACCACTAAACTGTTAAGGGTAATTGTACAACGCGTCTAACCCCTATGCATCAAACGTGAAGACTGTTTTAGAAATAAATGATTTAATGGGACATTAACTGGACTAGGTCGTGTGCAAACGTCGTTGCATTTGCTTGTGTGGTTGAGATTTGGTTGCTTAAGACTTGCTTGAGGTGAGTTCTTGTAGCCCTATTTTCTACTGTTTTTCCGTTGGGAGAAAATGATACTTAAATGTGTTTTGAACCGTTTTGAAATTGAACTGTGTGAAACGTGGTTTTGTTTTTGGGACAATTATCTGCTTATGATTGCTATGTGAATATATGTGATGTGATTTTACTTGCATGTACTGTGTTTGGCATGCAAGGGTTGTGATTTTACTTGCGTGTATTGTGTTTAGCACGGCAAGGGTGATTGGCAATGATTTTCCATGTCTTTTGTGGTCCTGCCCTAATATAGTGCTCCAGCTGATAGGCCCTTTAGGTGCGTAAGTGACATATTTGCTACCTGAATAGCGGGGATGCTAGGGCATGGTTATCGACTAGCGGGTATGCTAGGTCGTGTTTACATGATTAGCAAGGATTCTAAGTCATGGGTGATTCTCATATATTCACTATCATATTGCATTATTGTCCACTATTTTGAGATATTAGCACAACTTTTAGGTTGTGTGACTATACGGCAATACTGGACAAGTGGGGGTTAGTTGGGGTGTATATTTAGGGTTGGTATCATAATAAGTACACGAGCTCTTGTCGGAGGCGTGGCCGATGTGTCGTCGAAAGAAAAGTGATACCAGTTCCTAGCCTAATAATGTAAATAGTAAATAATAAAGTTGCAAAGTTAGAAAATAAATAGTAAAAGTTTCATTTTCTAAAACCAAGGTATTCTTTTGAACTAAGGTTTGCAAAAGTCTACAAGGCTTTTTCATCGGAAGTTCATGCGTCTCGATTACTATTCTCCGGATGGGGTGTCAAAAGCCTTAGCACTTACCCGATGACGGTGGGATGCTAGAGAAGAAAGTCATTCATGGGGCAAGTGAACCAACGATGTCTTAGCTAAAGAGGTTTTTGTTTGCTTTGAGTTGTGATTCTACTAAGTGATTAACATATTAGCCCAAAAGGCCCATGTGTAAAGCTTGGTCGGATTTCAACTATCTTAATATGTGGATTTAATGGTTTAAATTAATTGGAGCACACACACTTAAATATATGATTTATGTCGGGAAGAGAAATTTACAAGTTGTAATTATAAGTAGTCTTAGCATCTTAGCTTATAATTAGCAGTGATCTTATTTTTAAGCTTAGTATGGGAAAAGTGAAAAATCGGGGATGATGAAGTCATCTTTTAGACACTTAATTGTGCTTTTTATTCTATGATCCTAAAAGTTACCAAAGAGGTAATGAAAACAATACATTATGTCTTTTGTAAATAAGTTGTAGATAGGAATATATCAAGAAAAATCATAAAAAGAGAAAAAGTTTTGAAAATGGGAAATCGGGTGTTTTATAACTTGTGACTTAGAAATCTTACCCACAAAGACTTTACTACTTCTTAAAGGATTAGTTTGGGGAAAATTTCTTAAGTATTTGGTTATAAGGCATGTAATATTGCGTGAGGACACACAATCGTTTAGTTTGGGGAATTTTGATATGTGCAAAATACACATATCCGTTTATACCTAAATAGGCCCAATTAAACCCAAAACAGACCAAAAATGGCAAAAATATGCTTGTATTTGTGTTTTGTATGTGCAGGTACGGATATATCAAAAATACAGTCAAAAACGGGCAAGCACGGACACGAGAACGGAAGAGTGTACAAGAGCCGGAAGCCAAAGTCAACTCACAGTCAAAGGAAGTCAAAATCCAGTCAACCTTGGTCAACAAAAGTCAACCACAAAAAGACAAAACCCAAAATATTCCAAAATTATCCCTCAAGTTTTAAAAAGTTACACAATTGGTCCCTAAACCCTTAATGGGCCTTAAAACCCTAAAAACCTTACCCGGATCCAATAAACCAAAAACCTAGCCCAAAAGCCCAAATCATAAGCCCAATACCCTTTTATATAAACCACAGGGGCTCAAACTGCCAAATTCTAAAGTTGTTTTACACTATATCTTTGATAAACAATGACAAGGACGAGTTTTGCCAAATCTTCAAAGTGTAAAACGAATTTTACCAATTTCAGTTAAAAAAGAAAAAAGGGCGCGAAGAAATGGTTACTATTCATCGTCCCTTCCAAGAGTTTACCCTCAGTCAAATCAAGGGGCTTTTCTCAATTAAGGGGTGATTTAGACAATTCATGGGATCGTTAACAAGATGGCAGGGTCAAATTTGTAATATCAAGGGCTTTCATTTGTCTAGCCAAGTAATCAAGCCACGGCAGATGAGGAGAAAGCACAAGAGTGAATGGATTTTGTACTAAGGGCTCTCACATAACAAACACAAGGCCTCTCAAAGGATTGCCAGCTTGGCAATCCATGTGAGTTTGGTTTTGATCTAACGGCTCATATCAAAGATCAAATGATGAAAGAAATGATTGGCTGAGATTGAGAGAAGCTTGGGATGCAAGTAAAGACCTAGAAGCTTCAGGGATCGGCTATAAATAGGCTCTCACCTCACACACACACATCTAGTTTTTTTAGTAGCTTTTAGGTAGCTTAAAATTTCGTTTTTAGCTAAATGTAATTTTCCTTAAATGTTTTGTAATTTCTTTTTAAAGTAATGTAATCAGTTTCTTTTGTTAATGAAATTCAGTATTTACATTCATAAGCTCTCTCTCTTTTTCATTTGTCCTCAATTTTTAAGCTAAATGCTCATAAGCTCCTATAAGCTCAACAGCTCTCATGAGTCTCTAAGCTCATGATTTGAGCTTAACTTGGTCTTAATCATACTTAATATCTAAAACTAGCTTAAGTACTTATTTACCTTTGCTTGTGGACTTTTAAGCTAATGGAAGGAGAGCTAGAAAGGGAAGAGCTCTCATGGACTTATACTAGCTTATCTTAGGATAAGCTAGAGCTTGTAGCAAAGCTCTAAGAGCAATTAAGCCTTGTTAAGCTAGGCCAATAGTAAGTTTCTCTTTAAATTTCTGTTTTAAAGATCTAGTTTAAATTTTGCTTATATTGCTTATTTGCTTATCAATCTACTTATTGTTTAATTGAATGCTTATTTGTGCTTAGTTTAATCATTTTTGTGCTTATTGATTACCTGTTTTTAGCTTAATAATTTTAGATCTTAATTTTTCATTACTTGTTATAAAATCTATAAAAACAAAAAAAAATTAGTTAGCATAAGCTTAGATTTTAAATTTAGCTTAAATGATTGATGATTTAGGTTTGTTAAGTTAGTTTTAAGCTAATTAATATTTGGTACTTAGGTTTAGCTTGTTAGATTTTATTATCATAAGTTGTTTTTAAAACTGTCAATTCCTAAAGGGGTGTTTGGTTTAAGCTTTTTTGACTATCAAAAGTCAAAAGTTTTTGTGCAAACCTTTTGAGATAGCTTTGATTTCAGTAAAAACCATTAGGAAAAGAGTTTTCACAAGTTAGTGCTTAAAAATTAAAAGAGTTTGAGCTTATTTTAGTGTTTCTGCACCAGGGGAATTGTCATAGTTTTCACTTGTGCAAATTATTGAACCAAGCCATCTAAGGCTTGGTTATTGCTTGTTTTATGTTTGTACACACTCAACAAGAGTGTTTAGTGTAGGTTTAACCCCTCTAGGAAACCTGCACAATTGTTGCTTGCCTTTTGCCAAGTACATCAGTACTAACAGCAGTTAGTACTGCTGTTACTTTAGGGTCAATTTTAGGCTAGTTACTTTAGGATCTTAGGGCTTAATTTCTTCTAGCTTATAGTTTAGGTATAGTATAGTGTATATTAAGTATTGCTCTTCAATTATCAGCTTAATTTCTTAGATTAATTTGCTGTCAAAAGTCATAAAAATCCAAAAAGTCTAAAGCCAGTAGGTTTAAAATTTTAGCTTTTAGATTATAATATTCTAGCTTATAGCTTAGGTTTTTATGATTTGGTTTCTTAGCTTATATATAGGTAAAGTAGTTTTCAAAAGCTGAGTTTCTAATATAGCTTATTAAGCATTTGAGCTTATTTTGTCTTTGAGCTTTTTGAGTAAAAACCTGAGTTTACTAGTTTTCCTTCAAAATTCAGTTAGCTTAACATGATTCTAGTTCAATAAGCTTCTTAATTCTAACTTAAGCATTTCATAAGGAGTCTAGAACAGGTTTCAGTTTTTAAATTAAGCTTAATTTGAGCTTTTATCAAATGTTTAAGTGAAAGTGAGCTCAAAAGCCCACTTTCTGCAATCAGCTTATTCATAAGCTGATTTTGAGCTTGTTTTTGAGTTTAAGCTTTTGCTTCATTTATTAAAAGTGCTTAAAATTAAGTTTTTTATAAGTTCTAACTTTTAGTTTTTTATAAAAAGCAAAAATAAAAAAAAATAAGCAAAAAAGTTAGGGTTTGCCTGCCTCAAACCCACGACCTCCCACTCACAACACACACTCTTTACCATCATGCTACAATAGCTCATCCGTCAACCTTCCTTTATTTTTAATCTTTATACACGTTTTACCTTTACTAGTTTTCAATAAGCCGTAGCCTTATAAGCCCTTTTCTCAGCTTATTTGATAAGCTGAGTTTTGTCTTTTATTTTTCTAGTAATCTTCGTTGCATCATAGATTTTTCCTGAATTTTTCGTAATTTTCCATCAATTAGTTTTTTTTAATAATTTTTTGAAAGTTAAAATTTTAAAAAATCAATAAAAAATAGAAAAAAAGTTTTCTAAAAATATTAAAAAATAGTTTTTGGTTTTATAAAAAAATAGCTTTAGATTTACATTCAGTAAAATCATTTTTACACCTATTAGATTTTAATTTTCATTTTTAAAAATTTCTCATTTTTGAAGCTTTTATTTTTAATTTTATGAAAAAATAGTGATAGTAATTTTTAAAAATAGTTAAAACTAGTTTTCTGGTTTTCTATGTTATTTTTTTCAGACTATTCTAAGTTTAAAAATCATTTTTCTGAAATTTTTAGTACTTAATTGCTGTATTTTTTAGTTTATTAATTCGATTAATAGATGTTAAATTCCATAATAAATTCAAAAATAATCAAAAAAATGTTTTTCTTTTTCCTAAAATTTTTCTTTTGTACCTATCTTACGGTTTAAGCAATTTAGTTTCCATTTTTCTAGGGTTAAATTTGTTTACTAGTGCTTATTTGGTCGCTGTTTGTATTTGGTTTCCCGTCAATGTAAGTGCTGTAGAAATGTATTTGATTGCATGTTTTTAATTAGTAGTTATAGAAAAAACCCAATCATATTTTCGAACCATTCAAACTCTGTTACCAATACTCAAGCGAGGTACTGTCAAGTGTATCGCAAAATCGTTGGGAAAATGACCCCGGAGAAATATACTTTCTGGTAAAAGGATATGTGTTAGAGTATTATATATTATATATAGTTTTTAAAGATGTGAAATTTTCCTAAGGGAAATAACATATGACAGGAATTTATCTTAATTTGATCTTGTGGAAATATTTATATAGTGTATTAAATCCGCGATTATCCGTGTACCACTTATTTGGTAATCTGAGAGACTCTTGCTCATGCTATGAGTTCTCATATTGAGTATTCCAAAATAACCCAGGTTTTGACAATATTTATCATAGATCTAACGACAGACTCTTTATGCTAGATAGAGCCTGTAGAGATATGAAGATCCAATGATCGCTGAGAAAGTTGGATAAAATGTGTATACTCATTGCTAGATAGAGTTAAAAGAGTAGAAAAAGGTGCGAAGCCAGACCATACGCTTCACTTGTGTGTTCTCGTGTGATTGTTCCTATTTGGAAGTGCGCTAGAGAATATAACTAAAAGTTTTTTATCCCAATATCTGACCTCATGAGTGTGCTATGATAATACGTACATGACACAAATCTGGGTATCTTGTCTCCGATCGCGCAGCGCTAAATCGCTATTTGTCATCCCTACCCTGGAGAGTATTGAGTGAAACCGCGACGTACACTGTGTGAACGGTATACACGAAAGCGTGCGATGTCCCTACCTAGATTGTGTGTGCTTGTGTAGTTGCTGTGCTATTATCGATTGTCGTGGAGTCATTTGACGCCGAGAGTTCTGGCGAACAGAGTGCGAGGGACGGTGTGGTAAGGGATCAAATAGACACCAGTAATGGATATATCTGGCTGGATGGCGAAGTGGCAAAGGGTACGCCATCCGAAAGACACATCGAGGACATGCGAATCGAGCAATGTGTTAATAGTTTTGAGGAATGATAAATAACAATCTTACCATAGTAGAAGTTTTCTTTACAATAATATGAGTATACCAATGCCAGTATTAGCCATGTTGTGTTAACGCACATATGAGGCGCTTTATGGTCGAAAGTGCAGATCACTGGTTTGTTGGTTCCCAGAATCTGGTTTGAAATATGAAGATCGCTTTTACTTTTATTGGAGTATTTAACAGATTTTACAACTGTTGAGCTGTTATTGGGTAATATTGATTATATCGTGAGTATACGGTAATACTACAAGTTATTGTATGGGGCTATATAGAGAAGTTGCAAATTGTTTGTGTGACACGGTAAGAGTGTCCAAATGCTGGATATTAATTTTATATGTTGTGTTTTTTTTTTTTTATTCCGGGTTTTTAAGTCAACTAGAAGTGTGAGAGTGTTAGTTTTGAGAAGTAGGTGTTTTTGTGGGAGCAAGTTTTGGTGTAGGAGGGGAATTTGTGTTGGGTAGTTTCCTGGTTTTTATATGATTTTTTTTATTAAAATTGTTTGATATATTATGTGGAAGAATAGAGAAAACGGAAAAAGAAAAGAAGACAAGAAAATAGTTATGAGAATTAAGAGAGAAAGATTTTAGTAGATTTAGTGATAGTGAAATCAATGTTGATAGATAGCGAGGTGGGAAGTGGGGGGTGTGTCCAATCCCCCCCCCCCCCCCTCACCCCCCGAAGAGGAGTGGTGGATGTGGAAGTGGAATGTTGGGAATGAACCGACGCGGGTTGTTTATGGGAGTTAAAGGATTGATAGGCAGAGAAAGTTGTATGGATGGGCTTGCGTATGTGTGTTTGGTAGGGTTGTTGTGACTTCGGTCCCGTTTGGTAATCTTGTTTAATATCTATTTCGTGAAACAAAATAGTTAAATATTGGGACAACTTTGATCCATATGTATTTTTAACAAAGTATCTGAAACAAAAGGATGATTAAGAAAAAACCATTTAAACTAATACGTTTACAAAACTACACTCGAGTATTTCTAAGAGCATTGGCATGTTACTAGATGCTAACCTTTGCTAATATATTTATTTATGATTATGACATTCGCAAGTGGGAGCTATTTGGATATGCTCATATCATAGTAAATAATTATACGACCGGAGATACGTGAGTTTATGTTACCACACACCTATACACTGAGGTACTACCATTTATAATGTAATTCATATATTTATAGTAATTATATTACTTATATTAGTAACCATTTTATGATTTACTTGACGATCGTTAATTAGTCCGTTTGACGATTAATTAACGTAAGGCTATTTAATTAACATGTAATGGATATGTTAATAATCTAAGTCTCCAAATTAATATGGAATGTCCATAGGGAGTGTTATGGACAGGCCATGGGTAAAAAGAGTGTAAGATATTGGAAATCATAACATAATGGTAGATTAAGGATTAGCCGAATTCTAAAGAGAGAAAGAACTAGAGAGAAAAGCTTTTAGTGAGAGAAAGTAATACTTGTATTATGTAATGACCAATCACCTCTTGCACGGGATGGAAGAGGTATTTATATGTCTTTCAAGAACCGGCCTAAGGCCTTGGTATGGGCTTACACGTGTGGGTTTATTACCCAGCCCATTGCCGTTTATCATACGTTATACATTAAACTATGAGCTAGGATAAACTGTAAAATACACGGGATGACTGAGTCTTTTTCTTAAACCTAACAATCTCCCCCTAAGGGAGCTCACCTAAGAAAATACTAACTTAAGCTCAACAATCTACTGATTGATCTTGTGTTCTAGCTCGTAGTCTTTGATTCTTCATTTGATATCTTGTACTTTGATGAAGTGATCTTTGATTTTTAAGCTTGAGCTTGTTCCGTAGCTCAACTTGTATGTGATCTTGAGCTTCTTTAGATCATAAGCCAAATTTAATCTCTAATCATCTTCTTGTGATATGTCGCCATCTTGTGATCTTGTGACATCTGGACCGACATGCTCATACCTTTCTTGATCTTGAAAGCTTGAATATTCTTTGTTCTTGAAGTTCTTTTACTTTAACACTTGGTCATTTCAAGAAGGACGTATATTATCAGAGTAGCGGAAGCCTTGAAAATTTTACTTGAGCTTTCGTGCTGTCTTAAGATGTGTCGGTCTAGTATGAGCATGTGATTATGAATCTGACTTATCTCTAGCAACCAATTGCTACCGTCAGGAATACCTGCAGTTTTACATTAGTAATAAACAGATGAAAGATTCTTTGTTTACTTTCGTCGAATACAGTTGTAATAACCACAGTTCCCCATTAATCAATAAAAATACTGCTCGTGATCAGGTAGAATTCCAAAGAATCTCCTTGATGTGTCGTTGTGTGGTGTATATTTTATTGATTCAAGTTTTAAATTTATATTTTGCTGACTAAACCAAAAACAACACTTTAACGGGCAGTGTACCCGATCGGTAGTAGTTTCGTGGTAAGTAGGGTGTCGAACACTTGAAGCGAGGTTAAATCTATCAATTTAATTAATATCTTGGTTATCTAATCTATGTTAATTCTAATCTATTCTAAACCTATGTCAGTCTAAATCCTAATTCTAACAGGAAAAGGGGGTTTTCAGCCTGAGAGACTGGCACGGTTTGGTTGGTGTCGATAATTAATTCAAGGCACTTTTACCCACACAAGCTAATTAACAAAAGATAAAAGAGCGGTCAAACCTTATATAAGAAAACTGTATTAACCATTATTAATCTGATTAGAATGTTGGTTTGTTTATTTAGTGCAATGATTTCTTCTCTCGAGGTGGCATATCATTCTTAAGACTTAGGCGTTACATCATCCTAAGACCTAGACACATTAATTCTATCACAATTAAAGCATCCGCATAAAGCATCCTATTTGCTGATTATAATCTATCTTAGGGATTAAAGCAATGGTGATCTTGTTAAACCCTAGCTCATAGAGACTTTACCCACTTACCGCTTAATGGCAATTTATACACTAGTAGTCCACTTGTCCAACTATCCAATGGAATCAGAATGTTACTTGTTGAATTATCTAGGTCACCTGCTAGTCAACACGATCAATAAACCATTGGCAATATCCAATTAACTAGTTAAGCCCGAAGCGTATCCTAGACACAGACTTAGAAGGACAATATTTATGTAACTATGATTCTAGATAATCACTATATGGAGAGCTATCCCAGACTCTAGATCTGCTTGGTCCGCTTCACTAGATCCAGATGAATGATAGGTCGCATACAAAAGCGCGTAAACAAGTATAAATTGATAAACATAAACAAGCACTCAACGATAAATTAAGAAATCAAGATAAACAAATACCAAACATTTAAATCTTCATAATAATGGCTAATACCCAAAGGTATTAGCCTTCAAACATCATAATAAATACAAGAGTAATTATTTAGCCAAGGTAAACTAACCGAGTTAACGAATGATACCAAAAACTAAACAATTACTAAAGTATATGGAATTACACGTTGTCTCCTATGGAATTGATAACTTTGCTCGACCTCTTCTGCTCTTTTTCTCCTCTAAAAATCGACTTTTGTGGTTTAGGTATCGAGAATATGATTTAGCACACTTAAAACTCGTTTTTGAGTTTTCTATTTATAAGGTCTGGAAGTCGGTTGGATACGGCGTATCCAAGTGTTGGATACAGCGTATTGGGGATTTCTTAGAGTAGGGACCACGCTTGATATCTTCCAGAATATTATATTGATTCCATATCTTGAATACGGAGTATTGAGTCCTCTGAATACGACGTATTGAGCTTTATTCCTGTGTGGTCTTTGGTGAGTGCAGGCACGGATACGTCGTATCTTCCTTGATGGATATGGCGTATTGGTCTTCAGAATAGTAATCTTCAAAATATCTTCATTTAAGCTTCAGAATGCGCGCCTTTTGCTATCTTTCACCAATTACTCCATAATTAACCAAACGCAAATTTCTAAAAATATAAATGATTAATAACAATCTTTGTAATACTATACAAAATGGTTAATAACAAGGATAAATTGATGCTATAAAATAGACGTTATTTGATGTCATCAAATATCCCCCATTTGAATCCCTACTTTCTCAAAGAAGACTTTAGAATTTTTATAAAAATGTATCCTAAGTATATTTCCGTTAAAGCACTTATTCGATCTATTACAAGTACACAACCAAACACCTCAAGAAAGAGGAAGATGAAAACACTCAAATCACTCAACTAATCTATGTGGTAACATGTAACTAATTCGCTCAATTGCTTGGTCATGACGAGTATTCTATCATAAGCTTGGCAAGGATACACATCTCCACCGCTAAAGCCAAGGAGTAACAAGTTTATAAAGGTAAATATGGGTTTTTTGTATGGAACGGTGTACGGTTAATCATTCTACAATCTTTCACCAGAAGTACCACTCCAACAAGGCAGCTGAAACACACATACACACACGGAACGCCATGATAGACATGTGTGTTCGATCACATCCCCATTCGAATTTAACCAACGGTTAGGATGAAGAATGATATAGGGTAGGAACCTTCTAACTTTCACCAAAAGTCGTAAACCAACGAGGTACAAGACATGCATACATGGCCATAACGACGGAATAGACATGCATGTTCGTATGAATCCTCATTCGCGTAAAACCAGTGGCTAATCATCAGGTGAGAGGGAAGTAAATTGTTGTTAAATAAAAATCAAGAAACAAATAGATTAAGACTTAAGATACAAGTTGCTAGACACTTATTTCTCGACCGTTACCATGATAAAGACACGACTATTTACAACGTCTTGATCATCGATCAAAAACAACAACCTAAGTTGGCGTTCCCGTAACGGTCAACTTCCCAATCTTCCCAAAACTTTACATACTCTACAAGGCAAGTGGCGATATCTTCCACTTTGTACAATACTCTACATCGTTGATTTTTTTAGACGTATCAACAAATAATCGATCCTTCATGTAATTCCTTCGGTAGTGCTGTTTGCGAAACGATTATCTTCAAACTTTCTTTCTCTTTTTGTATTTTTCTCTTTTTTTTTGCTAACTATACTTCAAATCTCGGTGTAGTTTCACCATCTTCACGATCATAATAATTCTGGATAATTCCTTCGATAGTTCCTCCTTCTTCGGATTCACCAATAATTGTGACGGTAGTAAAATCACATGAGTTTTGACTACTAATATACATTTTCATTTGCAATGTGCAAATTTCCAACCGCACCAAAGATAGAAAATGACACAAGACTCGGGAAATCAAACTTTACACTTTAAGCAACTAGCAACTGTAAATTAAACTTAATCTAACAGGGTAGGTTAAGGTGTAAGGTGTAACAAAACAAATAGTTTGTGTAATTCCTAAAGGATTGGCTCTACGGGTTGTTCTAATGGATCATCACTCTAAAGATGAGAGTGGAAAAGGGTTTAAACGGGAGGTTAACTAACCGGTGTAGTTAGTTAATAAGCAACATGTAAAGGCGATTTGGGTGTAATCCTAAAATTTACCAATTTAAACAAGTTACTCCATCTAAATCCATAGTACTCATCACTGTGGTCTCGAGTGATATACCAAGCCAAGTTTTAAAGTCTACAACATCACCGGTACACTCATATTTTGTGAAATTTGGGTAAACATTTGGAAACGGAAAGGTTAAATCCTCACAATATCTAACAAGGGTTATTGTGTGCGGGTTTATGTAACTAGTAATTTACAAAAAGTATGCTTGAATTTTTTTTAAAATTTGAGCATAATTTAAGCATTTTAGTATGAAAAATTAGGACAAGTAAACATTCTAATTCCATCCCCACTTTGAAATTTAAAACAAAAAAACAAAAAAACTTTCTCGTTGATACAAAACATTAAATACGGGATTTAAAAAGAATTAAGAAGAGAAACTCCCCTGATATTTTGCCAGTAGATTCTTTAAGTACGTTATGATCAGATTGTGTGCTGAAAAAAGCGCTGATCCTAGCACGAACACTAACACACATAGAATTCCAGAAAATATGCCATTCCAACCAAACTTCTCGATATTTCTTTCTCGAGGTCCTGTATAAAATATAGGAAAAACATGTGCATTCCTATCTTGGTACCTATGGTTAATTTAAATTAAACTAAACAAACTAATTACAGGTCAGACTGGTGGATACGGCGTATCAAGTGAATGAATACGGCATATTCACAGAACTGACAATAATATTTTTAAAGTGCAATAAAATAAAGATTGATAACGTCCTACAATCAATACGCCGTATGGTATGGGGCGGATACGCCGTATTGATGTCTGGGAAGACATACTCGATAACAAAATTAAATAACAATCCGGGTTGTTTTCCGGGAAGCACTTTTGTTTACAGTGAAGTCTTTAAGTTAGACTTTTCTTCAGCTTCCTTTTTACGTTGTATCATCATCCAATTCAATCACTTCTTTCTCTTCCTCATTATTATATCCATCATGATACTTTTTTAATCTTTGTCTATTGACTTTAAAACTGATTCCTTTTTTATTGATAATTTCTACGGTTCTATACGGATGTACAGTTTTCACCACATTCGGGTCGTACCACTTTGATTTAAGCTTTCCTGGATGCATATTAAATCTAGAGTTAAACAATAATACCTTATCTCCTACTTTGAAATTTTTATCTCCTCGAAGCCTAGAGTCATCCCATTTCTTAGTTCGTTCTTTATAGATCCTGGTGTTTTTATATGCTTCATCTCTTAACTCCATTAATTCGTTGAGCTCCATGAAATAGTTTTTTACAGCAGCTATGAGATCCATATTACATTGCTTCAATGCTCAATATGCTTTATGTTCGATTTACACAGGTAGGTGACAAGCTTTTCCATAAACCAATCTAAAAGGGGTGCATCCGGTGGGTGTCTTGTAGGCAGTTCTGAATGCCTATAATGCGTCGTCAAGCTTTTTTGACCAATACTTTGGATTATACCCAACCAATCTTTCCAGAATACGTTTTATATCTCTATTGGTTACTTCAATCTGTCCGTTGGTTTGAGGATGATATGCAGTAGATAACTTATGAGTCACTCCATATTTTTGCAAGGCTTTTTCTAATTGAGAGTTACAAAAATGCGTCCCCCGATCACTAATCAAAGCTTTAGGAACTCCGAATCTTGCGAATAGCCTCCT
>BQNB010129696.1:0-14715 GCA_026074375.1 Tanacetum coccineum | reverse complement strand
TCAGGAACGAAGACAACATGTCATACCACGCGCGTAGAGCTTGTTTTAACCCATAAAGAGCTTTCTTTAGCTTGTACACGTGATTAGGGTTATCTGGATACACAAACCCGTCCGACTGGCTAACATAAACCTCTTTCAGCAGATTACCATTTAGAAATGCAGTTTTTACATCAATTTGGTAGACGACCATGTTCATATGAGCGGCAAACGCGAGAAAAATCCTTATAGCCTCTAATCTTGCAACCGAAGCAAAAGTCTCTTCAAAATCAATTCCATCTTCTTGAGTTTCAGGTGTTGTTTGAGAGTTACTTGGTGATGGTGCATCTTGATCAATAGTTGTTGAAGAAGGTGAACCGGTTGATACAGCGGGTTCTGGAGCAACTGCTTCATCAATTGGAGCAACGACTTCAGGGACTGGGAAATCAACACTTGGTGGAGGAATGAGTAATTCATCAAACATCGGTTGAAACAAAATATCTCAATCTGTTCTTGACGGTGGTACAAACGGTGTTGAAGGAGGAGGGTTTGTCACGAGTCCTGAACTGATTGTTGCAGGAGTCATTTCATGAAGTGCGGGTCCTGAACTGCTGTGTTCAAAAGCCATCGTTGTCAGCTCATCAAAATCTACATGAATTATTTCAATGATTCGTCTGGTAAGTTTGTTGTAAATTCGAAATGCTTTCTTTGTTGGTGCATAGCCAATGAAAATACCAATAACAGATTTTGGTTGTAACTTACCCAAGTTCTCACTATCATTTGTCGGATAGCATAGTGTACCAAATACATGGAAAAACGATAAGTCGGGAAGTTTGTTATGTAAAAGCTCATAAGGTGTTTTGCCGTGACGAAGGCGTATAATAGAACGATTTTGGGTGTAACATGCGGTAGCAACTGCTTCTGCTCATAAGAATAACGGAGCTTTTTCATAAATCAACATTGTACGGGCAGCTTCAATTAGCATACGATTACGTCTTTCAACGACACCATTTTGCTGTGGAGAGCGAGCAACAGATGTTTCATGAGAGATTCCAACCTTCTCATAATATTCACGCAAAGTTCGATTAACAAATTCAGTTTCATTATCTGTTCTAATTCTTCGGACATGCACTTTAAGCCGCATTTGGATCATTTTGAGAAACTTGATTATGAAATCTGGAGCTTCATCTTTTGACCTTAAGAACTTAACCCATGTGAATCGAGAGTAATCATCGACGATAACGAGGATGTACTTCTTCCCATTAACACTTGCAACACACATTGGTCCACAAAGATCCATGTGCAAAAGATAGAGTTTTTCTTGGTTGGTGTCTTCGGATTTAGGTTTGTGGGGTTTCTTCTTGCTTTTACCCATTGCACAAGCAGAAGACAGATGGTCTTTTTTAAATTTTAGCTTTGGGAGACCTCGAACAAGACCATGTCTAGCTAAATGGTTGATTGCACCTAAGTTCAGATGAGACAGACGTCGGTGTCATAGCCAGGATTTAGTCTTTGAGGCCTTTGACAAGAGACATATAGGAGAGGACGTCATCATATCTCCAGAACTAAAAAGTATACGATTGTTGCCTGAGATCCAGTCAAGAGATCAACACCTTCTAAATTACGAGTGAAGCAAGTGTGTTGACGAAAAGCAACTTCAAGGTTTGAATCACAAAATTGCCCAATGGAGAATAAGTTGTGTCCTAAAGTCCTTCTCCACGTAGTAAACCCTTGATATCATAAGTCATTCCCATCTGATATCACCATAAAATCATTATCTTTTTCAACGTGATCATTTCTGACTTTGATGTAAAAAAAACTTATTGACGGAAATTGGTGAGCTTGAGGAGCGATCTCGGTCATATGCTTATGGAGCCCAGCCGCGAGGCCAAATACCAATGGAGCACCAATTTGGGAACAACCTGCATTCAGCATGAGAGGAAAGATGGAACTTCGAAACTATGGATCCCAAGATTGAACTGGGTTCCTTTTTGTAGCAGATATAGTTTAAATACCTTAGATTTGCTAATAGAACCATTAGTTTAGATTTCCTAGGTTTCCATGTGTTAAACCAATGTATGACAGGTTTAGGTATTTATTAGCTAGAGCAGATGTATCCTAAGGGGGCACTTTAGTAGTTGTGGGAATCCTAGTTTTAAAGGGCCACGCAATTCTCACTATAGTGAAGGTTCAGGGCAGTAGGTCTCCAGATTTATCAAATGTGGTGAACACCTTTCTTTGTGCTGGTTTCCAAACTTTTTTTCTTAGAACTTTTTTAACATATTTAGATTGGAATGTTGCACATGAGCAGTTCCTTTAGGTGCAACAACACAGTCTTTATTTTTCAAACTAGATTTAACTTTCCTAGGGTGGGCTTCTACTTTATTCTTCTGAGTACTACTTGGTGTTTGCTGAATCTTATCTTTCTTTGTATTGCTTGAAGGTTGTGATCCGCTAGCACTAGTAGACGGTTTTACTCTTGTAGAAGACAACATAGGTTTCTTAGAAACTAGGTTTGATGTAGAGGATGTTTTTGTGATTGTGTTTCCTGAGGATGTGACGGGCTCAGTGAATCTAACTCTTTTATTCTTGTTCTTTGGGGTCGTAGCCACTAATTGTTCACCATAGTTGTTGATACTAAGGTAGGTTTTACAGATGTTTGTAAGCAACTCCTGAATTAGTTTAGTATACCTACAGGCAGATTCTAAAGAATGATCTAGAGGATAATTTACTTTAACATGATCAACTAGATCCCTAAGAACTGCAGCTTCTTCCTGAGTGTGCTTAATATAGGCAGAGTGAGCTGTCCTTTTATTTAACAATTTAGGGGTTATTGGTTCCACATCAATCTTAAGCATCTC
Organism: Tanacetum coccineum; assembly: GCA_026074375.1. NCBI lineage: Eukaryota > Viridiplantae > Streptophyta > Magnoliopsida > Asterales > Asteraceae > Tanacetum > Tanacetum coccineum. The sequence goes on along the minus strand of BQNB010129696.1, from coordinate 11,878 downwards.
TGGATCAATAGTGTGTTTTGTAACAACATTATTAACTAGAGCTTTTCCTTTAAGTTTCCTTAAGTCATCTTTGAGATCTGTAATTTCCAATTTTTTTTCCTAAATATTAGCATTTAAATCAGAGATTTCCAGAGACTTTAGATTGACTTGATTAATTAAATCATCACATTGTTCTTTTGATCGAATACGTGCTGGTTTAATCGAGTCATAAAGTTGCTTATAGGTCTGTTTCAAATGCTCATTCTCAGCAATAAGCTTCGACACCCTATGATCCAATTCAATATTTATTCTTTCACTCTCCTCTAAGTCCTTTTTAATCTTATCCTCATACATTTTTCCACTTAGAGTTTTAATTATATCTTTTAACTTCTTTATGACCGTGTCTTTCTCTTGGGACTGAGCTTTCAATTCATTTAATTCAAACAATTGATCAAAACTTGAAGCACTTTGATTGGAAACAAAATTGTTCCTTTTAAAAATTTCCTGATTAAGTTGACTATCAACTTCTAAAGAGATGCAATATTTTACAAGAGTGGTAAAACTTTTGAATAGTTTATCATAAATATCTTTTTCAATGAAATACTTTTTGTTGAGGAGCTCAGTCTCAAGTTTGAGACACTTTTCACATTCATGCACATTCACAGAAGCAATATCCACAGAAGAATTCACAATAGTGTTCACGATATCTTTGCTATTAACTTGTGCCAAGAGTCGTTCGTTTTCATTCAAAACTTGATTCATTTTAACTTCAAATGTTTTTGACTCTAAACGATGTTGCTCCACAACCTATTTCATTTGATGGAAGACATTTTGGACTTCAGAAAGTTCATCAATCAAATATTGATCAAATGTATTAAATAAGCCCTTCAGAGCTTTTACAAATTGAATTATTTCATCCTTAAAACAAGCTTTTGTATGTTCGAACCCCTACAAGCCTTCAGTGATGGCTGTGGGTGTAGTTCTATCTTTGACAACCACGTTAAAACCAGCAAGACGGTGTTTAAGTTTCTTTAAACTCATATTAACCATGCTGACTTTAGGAAGTTCTTTTAGAACCTCAACTTTGGTGGGTCTACTAGAAAGAGTGGGTTCTAGAGAATTCATAGAATTTTGAGACCAAAAGTCTTGTTCAACAGATAATTCGGTTTGTAGAACAAATCGTGTTTCAAAATCTTTAGAAAGTTGATTAAGGACAACATAATCGACTGGTGTAGTATTAACTTTATTTTTTAACATCATAGGACCTTTTTGTTTTAAAAGCATTTTTGAACGACTCTCTTCAGCAAGCAGTAGAGTCTATTCGGAGTCAGGAATCACAATAGCACTCGTATTCTTAATGACATTGCCATCATAAAGCTTTGGTTCCAACTGCTGAGCTTTCTTCAAATAGAAAGGATTTTGAAAACCTAGATCTTGTTTAGTGGTATGATCATAGAAAAACTGAGGTTTCGTCAACATGTGAACAGTTTGTGCAGATTGATCTCTTTTAAAAACAATATTATCTAGCTGTTTGATCTTCTTTTCTAACGCAATTTCTCTATCGATATTCCTAGATTCTTCTTTCTTAAAATCATTTTTCAAAAGAGTAACTGTTTGCATTAAAGATTCCTTTTCTTTTAAATGTTTAGAAAGAGTTTGTTTAAGACGATCAATCTCTACAAACTGTGCACTTGAATCTGAACCGTTATTATTACTCCTTAAATCAACATTCTGTCCTTCTTTCAACACTTTTACTTACGCCTTATATCTTTCAAGCTCAACAGTTAAAGTATCATTGACACTTTTATTTTCTAGATTTATCTTGGTACAATTAACTACTTGGGTTTTCAGTTGTTCAGTCACAGATAATATCAATGCATCTTGTTGTGTAGAGGAGTTAGAATTCTGAACAGCTGCCTGTTGTGATTCAATCACATACTGAGAATAAGGAATGATATTGATATCACTAGTTATTTTAGTCTTTGACTGGTTCACAACATTTGACTGTTTAGAAGATGGCATCGCTGCACAGCTTGATTGATCATTTTATTATTCATATTATCATGATTATGTACCTCAGCAAGAGCATCTAAACCATAATGAGATAAATTCGCCATGAGAGCAACTTTGGCAGTGTTGAGTTCATCACAATCAGAGTCATATGCATCCAAATCATCAGCTTGATAAGCAGCATTGTGAGTAATGACAGTCTGTGTGGCTTGACCTTTTGGAATTCCTGGATCTGCCAAAAATGCAAGTTCCTCCTTATGTAGAATTTGACCACTTACTTGAGCTTATACCAACAACACTTTATCCTTAAACCAAGAATCATCCCGTTTCCTCTTAGGTTTAGTGCACTGTTTGAACATGTGGCCTTCCCTTTTGCAGTTGTGACAGATAACAGTCCTTTGTTTCCTAGAATTGCTTCCACATGCTCCTGGAGTGTATGTCCTTGTAGTACCCACAACTAAAGATGTTTGTCTCCCCTAAATTGGTTGTACAGGACAATCTTCTATTATTAATGGTAGCTTGTTGCCTAGGGTTTGACGAATTCCTTAGCTGATTATTAGTAGTGGGGTAGCGGGAAGTGATAACAGCAGTGAAAAAAGACATCATGTGATTGATGACATTAATGGGATCATCACCTTTCTGGAACACTGGAACAATTAGACATGAGTCTGGTTGGGAAAATTCAGATTGTTGGTTAACTGTAGGAGCATATTCCAATTGAGGGATGGATGATGATGAAGAATAAACGTTGTGGTGAATTGATGATTGATAATCATTGGATGGATAAGTGATTGAAAGAGGTGTTGATGATTGATGAGTTGAGTATTGTTGAGACTGATAAGGTGATCCATACTATGGAGACTGATATGGTGAAACTTGTGGTTGAAATTGAGTGTTTAGGTAAGAGTTTTGATGAGTCTGATAAGGAGACTGGCTCATCTGATAGGTTGCAACCAAAGCAAGCGGATATGAGTTGCGTTCATGCATTAAACGAACCTTATTTGCATGAAATTCATGTTGTCCCAAGTAAGCATGAAGCTGATCAACGTTAGTTGTATGCAAATCCCGAACCAGTTTGACATCTGTCATAAATTTGCTCCACTCAGGAGGAAGAGTGTTCAAAAACTTGGTGTTCACTTGAAATTGTTCCAGTTTCATATTGTAGATGTTCATGTCATTGAGTAGCAATGAAAATCTCAAGTAGAACTCACGTAGTGTTTCCCCTTCTTATAAGCAAACTTATCGAATTCATCATAAAGCTTACACTCTCTTTCCTGTTTCGTCAATGAAGTTCCTTGCATGAGAAGTTGAATTCTTTCCCAAAGTTCCTTGGCGACTTTATGATTGCTAACCAATGCATAGACCTCAGGTGGTAGTCCTTGGAGAATGATATTTGTTGCCTTGATATCACAATCAGCTTGAATTGCTTCCGTAGCAGATAACTCAGAATATTTCTTTGGTCTTGTCACTCCATTTTCTTCAATTGAAGGCCAGATGAGTGGACCATTTTCAACGGATTCAAGAATTATTCTTTCTTGTTGTTATTCATCATATTAGCTTCCATTTACTTTTCCAGGAATCATACATTCTTTTACCAAACATGGGTGGACAATTGGCAGCACCTGAAAGATTGTTTGTCAGCAAGAGTTCGTCATTGAGAAATTTGTATGGTTAAATGTATTACTTGTCGGATCGAACTGGTAGTTGTAGACGAAATTGTGTTTGATTAAGGTGTCTTTAAAGTATTTGAATTCTTGAAACTACACGGGATTTTACAATTCTTGACAAAACCGGGAAAACAAGTTAATGTTTCACGGGATTTTTAAGTCCACTACTATATATAACACTTAAACAATATCTCACCTAATCTAATTATCTAAACCCACATTCACTATCCACTAACTAATATTTTTTTTCTCTTTACCACCTTTTCTATCTGTAATATCACTAACAAAACAACTATCTCTTTAATACTGAACCCCACACTACTTTTGTAACTAACATCGACAATAACTTATACTCATAAACAACACTCACATTAATACCCATCCCACCATCACTCCATTAAACCCATCACCAAACACACTCCATTTATGACACATACAACTACACTCACTTAATACACATACCACCCTCACGTAGTGTTTCCCCCTTCTTATAAGCAAACTTATCGAATTCATCATAAAGCTTACACTCTCTTTTATGTATCGTTAATGAAGTTCCTTGCATGAGAAGTTAAATTCTTGCCCAAAGTTCCTTGGCGACTTTATGATTGTTAACCAATGCATAGACCTCAGGTGGTAGTCCTTGGAGAATGATATTTATTGCCTTGATATCACAATCAACTTAAATTGCTTCTGTAGCAGATAACTCAGAATATTTCTTTGGTCTTGTTACTCCATTTTCTTCAATTGAAGGCCAGGTGAGTGGACCATTTTCAACGGATTCAAGAATTATTCTTCCATGTTGTCTATTCATCATATATAGCTCCATTATACTTTTCCAAGAATCATACATATCTTTTTTCCAACATGGGTGGACGATATTTAGCACCCTAAAGAATTGCTTTGTCAGCAAGAGTCGTCATTGAGAAATTTGTATGTTAAAAGATTATTGTCGGATCGAACTGTGGTAGAAAGAAATTGTGTTTGATTAAGGTGTCTTTTAAGTATTTGAATTCTTGAAACTACACGGGATTTTACAATTCTTGACAAAACTGGGAAAACAAGTTACTATTTCACGGGATTTTATAAGTCAGAGAGATAAACCATATAATTTAGAAATTTGAGTTGTTCGGTTTTGATCTTGAGTAGTTCGGTTCTAACCGTGAGACAACCAGATAGGTTCAAACTGTGAAACAACTAGATCGGTTCAAACTGTGAAACAACTAGATCGGTTGTAACTTAAATCAACTAGATCAGTTATCTCTGAAAACTTCTAGATCGATTGTCACTAAAAAACTTCTAGATCGGTTATAACTAAACACAACTAGATTTGGTAGTAACTAAAATCGACTAGATCAGTTGTCTCTGAAAACTTCTAGATCGGTTGTCACTGAAAAACTTCTAGATCGGTTATAACTGAACACAACTAGATCGGTTGTAACTGAAATCGACTAGATAGGTTGTCTTTGAAAAACTTCTAGATCGGTTGTCATGGAAAAACTTCTAGATAGGTTATAACTGAAAACAACTAGATCGGTTGTAACTGAAATCAACTAGATCGGTTGTCTCTGAAAACTTCTAGATCGGTTATCACTGAAAAGCTTCTAGATCGGTTATAACTGAAAACAACTAGATCGGTTGTAACTGAAAATTTCTAAATCGGTACACACGTGAAAAGAACTAGTTCGGTTATTGCTCAAAACCCACCTTTTCAAAACTCAAAAAGACGTGTTTTGACGATTATTTTCCGAAAATTTTTGTACCAAAAGTGTTACTAAGCCTATAGGGATAAGAAAAATAAAAACTTTGCCGAAAAATTTAAAATCAATATTTTGACCTTTATAAAGCTAATGAACCCAAAATGACACAAAATAAGAGATTTTTCTATGAATCTAAGCACACACACCTATATCCAAGGATAATAGATCAAAGCTACCTATGTAGATGATCCTTTAGTGTGGATTTTAAGCTTAGAAAATAAAGAAAAAAATAAAAAAACGAGCACTTTTTTGAAGAAAAAACACATGAACCAAAACAAAACACAATATCTAAACACATCACTCTATGGCTCTTGATACCAATTGAATACAAATCTAATAACATACTAGATGTGAGGGAAAAAGATTATTTTAGTGAGAGAAAGGGTTGGATGAACACTTAGAGAGAGAAAGTAAACATATATTAATGTATGTAAAAATGAGCAACCAACCACCTCTCCAAGGCATGAAGAGGTGTTTATATACTTACAATGGATGTTGGGCTTGGGCTTGCATGGGTTTATCCATGGGCCTTTAGCTAACTAACTATGTAAGTTTCCAAAAATTACTTAATGAGCTAACGACAGTTATCTATGAAAGCGACCGACACTTTCCTAGGAATTTCTTATTCCTAACAAAAACAATCGAAAAAGCATATTGAAGGAAATTATTACCAACATATTAAAAAATCTGGAAAATAATATAAGCAACAAACCTCCTATTATTTTTAGAAGATTGATGTGGCCAATTAAAGATTATTCACATCTAACATGGATTGAACATTTAACCACATACAATTTTAGTTATTTTAGTAAGAAGTCTTTTAGCTCATAAAGCCATAAGGTTTCATTCTTAATTTGTTTCGTTAGATACTTAGATAGTACTAGTATTTTACTGCGGTGATGAGTATATTTATTGTATCTATACTAGGTTAGCTTATTTGTCTGTCTCATCAAATATTTTTTTCATGTAGTTTTATTTATTTTTAAATATAAGCTGTTGAGGGGAGTTATTTTGGATACCCGGACCAATCTCAGCCCTCCATCTAAAATAGATCAAAGACTAGGATTAAAAGGATTTTTTAATTAAAAAAAACAAAAAAGGGCGGAGGGGTATTTACGTCATTTCCCCTCACACACCTACCACCCCCAATTCATTTCATCTAGATCTAGATACGTATTATCTTTCTCTCTCATCAAACACACACACTAAAAACACATAGTTTTACACCGATCCAAAAATACACACACCAAAACACACACACAAATCAAAGATCATCCACGAATCGCATTAAAAATGAAAGAAAAAGATGTTGATGATGTTGTTGAAGAACAAATCTTAACGATTAAGCTTAAAGCTGAAGATTTGAGTAAAAAGCTGATGAAATACAAGCTTAAAATCACTAATTCAGGTATAAAACACTTCATCTACATATTTTAATGTTTATAGAGTTTTTGATGAACATATTGTGATTTTTTTTCAATTTATTGTGTTTATATAATTAATAATGATGATATTTTGATGTTATTCTGATGCTAGATGATGTTATAGTGATAAGTAAGTTTTAGATAGAGTATGTTGATGTTATTAAGACTTTAATGAAGAAAATAAGTGATTAGAAGTTAAGTTTTCACTATTTAGAAAGAATTTGTTGATGATATTGTGATTTTAGAGACGAAATAATGGACTAGAAGTTAGTTTGAATAAGTAAAAGCACGAATAAGCTTTTGCTGAAGGTGTAGGCTAAGCATAAGGCGAAGCCGAAGGCTTATTCTACGTTAAACAGATATAGTATGACATGTTAGTGAAAAATCATATATGATAAGTTGCCTAAACAAACTGTAAAAACTTATGTAATGTATCATACATGATATAAGTTAGGTTTTAAGCATTTATAATATATCATATATGATAATGTGCTTGAAAATAAAATACAAGCAGTTTGTGATCTCCTGGTGAGTAATTAAAAGTTAGTTTTGTGTATAATATCATATATGATAATCTGCTTGAAAGTCTACTTCTGTAACACTATAATACATCATATATGATAATGTGCCTGAAAATAAAATCAAATATTTTTATTTGTGTAGAGAAAGCTGTTTTCAAGGCATATTGAAGAATTCAATAATCTCAAGGCCAGAGAAGTGAACATTAAGAAACAATAATAATCATACCAAAGTGAGCTACAAAAAGACAATTCAAATGATGATAATACATAAACTTATTTACATAAAGGACCTAAATAAATTAGCTTATCACTAATAACAAATAATTAAGATATTCGATCAAAATAAGCTGAATAATAAGCTTATAAATTCGGATGATGATAAATTAATAAGCTTATTCACATCAAATAAGCTAAAATAAGAACAGATCTAATAAATCTAACATGATGTTAATCAATTGAAGAAGGAGATAATCGATCGATTAGATGTTCATGATACTCATATTGATGCTCATGATGATTATATGTTAGGTATAGATCTAATGAATTTGTTCATGGTGGTTGATCTGTTGTTGGTAGAGAGAGAAAAAACACGTTTTGTGTACGTGTTAATGAGTGTTTGTTAAAGAAAAAAATATTTATATAGTAGACTGAAATGACCAAGATACCCCTGTAGTGTAAATTAGGGATTTAATCTCCTTCGTCGGATGATATGGAGATAGAGGGTGGGGATGAGTCCCCCGATATCCAAGCTAAGTTTGGTATCCAAATGAACTTAAATCATAAGCTGTTACATGTTATTAGTATAAATATTAGTAGAAGGGGTGTCATGTAATTATTAGTTTAGTTTGTAATAGGTCGGTTGAGACTTATATTTAGCCAATTATAATAGCTTTAGGATAGTTTAGGTTTTTCCTTCCTAGGTAAGTTGTTTTTCCTGTTTTAAAGGTGTCGAGGTTGCTTGTCTGTGGATCAATAATAATCAGAGAGAGACATGGATGAAAACAGGAAGAATCAGCATCATGATGTAAGTTTTTAATTAGTAGTAGTATTTTTTACTACTTGTTGGATTGCAATGATTATTTAATTTTATCATTACATTTGTAGATTGCAACCAACATTGCTTTTTTCAATTAAAATCATGAATTTGGATTACACGTTGGTTGTGGGTTCAAGTAGATGGATGGTACCTGCAGGAAATTGCATGATAGATATAGATTGTAACTTTTACAAAACTGCAATACACTTTGTTTTAGACTAGCTTGGATGCTGCTCCTTATTTGTGTTTGTTGTATATTTCTTAACATTTTTTAGTGTAATCTGTTTATGTTTATTTTCATCATCAGCAAGTCATGGACGTCTCTGCAATTATCTATGACCGTACTTCCTTCTTTAAGCCGGCCGTGTCCAGAAAGAGGAAGGTACACTCAACATTTCCCTTTCAGTTTACCTTTTTGTTAATAATCATATTGCAAACTGAATTTAATCTTTTATCTAATCATCAGGTCCGTGATAAAAATTTCAATGATGATGTCGAGGCCAAGAGGAAGCGTTATGTAAGTTTACATGTTTTAAATCACTTCTCTTTAAAATACAAATACCTTGTTATGAATTTGGATTCCTTCCATTTATGCCCTGCTTTTATTCATTCTTCTGTACATATCAATCATCAGGATGACGAGCATCACATGTTGAATATTTTCCAATTTCATCATGACTGTTTAGAGCCCGTGTGCAAATTGAAGAAGGTATTAGTCCTTACCTTCCTTTTTATATTTACTAACAGTCACTCGTCTGCCTTAAACCATGTTTACATTGTGTTTATTTATTTAACATACTAGTATAACTATTTAACATACTAGTATAACTATGTATCAAAAAACTGTACAAATAAATACATAATGGGTACCAACCACCCATTCAGTCACCTGTACCAGTTATTATTCCGCTCTTACAAAACATAGTAGAAACATGTGTCTTCTTACCCAAAGCGAAATCGTGTTCGGCGCAAGCATATCAACCTAGACTCTTATTTTTATTTTTTTTCTGCTACAAATTTGCAGCATCTCAGTGAAATTAAGCACCAGCTGGTTAACAAAAGAATTAAACTTTTGAAAGGACAACCTACGTTTGTAGTGAAAGAAGTGGAAAATGAGGTACGGAAAACCAATAGTTGATCTCTAGTATTCTACGAATCATGTTTTTAATAAGTAAATAAATGATCTGTCTTATTGTATGGTCCTGTAGGCTACTGCAACATTATTAGTTTCAAAGACTCAAAGGAACAACCTTATTCATGCTATAACTCGCGAGCACATAAGATTAACGACTAGGCGGTTGCTGGTGAGGGACAGGAATTCACATTGTGATATTTTTACTATGGAAAAGGTAATTGTGTACAAAAGAAAGGCTGAAAAGGCAGCGCTTGATATTAAAGATGTTAAGAAAAGCTTCAAGAAGTTTGATACTCTTGCAGACCATTCGGGTCATCTTTTTGCACACGAAAACTCACCAATGAACAAGGCAAGTTTTTTGTCTCATTATTCCACTTGATAATCTTAGTAATTGGAATAATAGTATTAATACAACAATATTACATTGTGATATGTTTCAGCCACGAAAACGTTGGATTAAAAATATATGGGAAGAGAGGAAGGTTCTCAAGAAAAACTTGCCTGGTATATATTTTTATTTATTTATATGTTCCTATCTAACCTTGTAACTCAAAGTCACAATACTGGTGTTTGTTAATTAGCTTATATTTGTTAACAGATAACATGTTTGTGAGGTTTTACGAATCGAGGATGGATCTGTTAAGATTTGCAATTATCGAGCATAGGGACTCTTTCATGATGGTCTCTTCATTCTTTGACAGTAATTTTACATTAAATTATCTATAAGGGCGCCTGTATATTCTATATATATCTTACTTGATTGATCAGATTGTCTATAGATAATTATGGAATGGAATTATGTTTAAGGTTGATTTTGTTTTATCGGGTTTCAGTATGTGAGGTATCACTTGTTGAGTCTTGAGATCAATCCAATTCTTTACAAGATGGTACGAGTCGGTTGAGCCTCCAAAACAAAACCGGATGACTCGTGAGGTGGAGGTTGAGATGTGGGTATTGCTCACCTTCTCGTCTCCATACAGGATAAAATTCTGAACGCAAAGCCTTTCTCAACTTCTTTATGTTATTTGGAGAAACACTCGTGTTATAAAGAAGAGTCTTAGTTAAATATACATCGAGCATTTTCCTCTTTAAAATTCTCTCAAAACAATGGTTCATATTATGAGCAAACCACCAAAGGTAAGTTTTTTGAATCTTTTCATGACCCTTATGTTTCAGCCACGAAAACGTTGGATTAAAAATATATGGGAAGAGAGGAAGGTTCTCAAGAAAAACTTGCCTGGTATATATTTTTATTTATTTATATGTTCCTATCTAACCTTGTAACTCAAAGTCACAATACTGGTGTTTGTTAATTAGCTTATATTTGTTAACAGATAACATGTTTGTGAGGTTTTACGAATCGAGGATGGATCTGTTAAGATTTGCAATTATCGAAGCAAAAGGGACTCCTTATCATGATGGTCTCTTCTTCTTTGACATGTATTTTACAATAAATTATCCTAAAAGGGCGCCTGTATATCTTATATATCCTACTTGATTGATCATAATGTCTATAGATAATTATGAATGGAATAAGTTTAAGGTTGATTTTGTTTTATCGGTTTCAGTATGTGAGGTATCACTCTGTTGGTCTTGAGATCAATCCAAATCTTTACAAGAATGGTAGAGTTCGGTTGAGCCTCCCAAAACAAACCGGCATGACACGTGAGGTGGAGGTTGATATGTGGGTTATGCTCACCCTTCTCGTCTCCATACAGGATCAAATTCTGAACGCAAAGCCTTTCTACAACTTCTTTATGTTATTTTGGAGAAACACTGTGTATAAAGAAGAGTCTTCGTTAATATACAACGAGCATATCCTCTTAAATTCTCTCAAAACAATGGTTCATATCATGAGCAAACCACCAAAGGTAAGTTTTTTGAATCTTTTCATGACCCTGCTTGTTTAGTATACTAGTATAATATATATTTATATACATATATATGGTTAAGTGATGAGATGTTGTATGTATGTAGTACTTTGATGATCTTGTGGTGGGCCATTTTCGCAATCGTGCACATGATATCTTAACGTCATGTAAAGCTTACACGGAAGGTGTGCGACCTGGGTGTTGTGGTGTACAAGAGGAGGATAAGGGTAAAACCAGCACAATGGAGTTCAGAAAGGACGTGGCTTCATGTATGAAGCTCCTTGTTACTGCTTTCAAATGGATCGAAGCTAAAGAATTACCTCCAATTTAAAAAGAAGCAAACAATCATTTCCCGCGAGTGTGAATCTTTTGGTTTTATGATCAATCGTGGCGGGTGGGTGGTAGTTTTAATGTTATTGGATTTAAGTGCTTTTGTTTGTCGCTCTGGATATATGTGATACTTGACTCAACACCAAAG
>BQNB010129695.1:0-17278 GCA_026074375.1 Tanacetum coccineum | reverse complement strand
ATATTTTTCATTAGAGTTAATGAACAACACTAACTTTAGCTTAGCAGCAGTAACACAAACCTTAGCAGTAGTAACTTCAAAACCATCATGAAATCTTTTAATCCCAACAATCCTCCCCTAAACTTGATATTCTTTCAAAATCTTAAGTTTCTTCATTGAATGCTTCATTAATCACCAGGAGGATGCTTCCAAACACTTCATTGATTCTTGAGCTATTTTGTGAGAAGTTTAAGAAGCTGATAACACATTTCATTCCAATGATCAGCTTGCAGCTTCCTATTTAGCATATATGTGATTGTAGGTGCTGTAAGAGGATATCTCTTTTCTACCAACATATGAATGTGCACATTTTTCTTCCTTAATGAATGTACTCCACATGAATCATATAGCTTCTAATCCAATACTCTGTAATCCTGTTGAATCCTCAATACTTGATCTTCAATATGTGGATTAAACATTGTCTTTAGATCACCCTATAGCACTCTCTCATAGCCCTCCTCTGGCCTTGTTGACTCATGCTTAGCTTTTACTAATTTCCATAGGGTTTCCAAATCTTCCCTGTCAAAGTTTTTGAGCATATGATTGAAGACTAAGTACATCTTTGAACTTCCATCAGCCTTGATTATCTGGTAATAGGTTTCTTCCCTTCTTTATGGATCTTATAGTCAACAATGCTTGGAGGCTTAGTTGCCAAAGGAATAGCATCAATTGCTACTTACTCTTTATCAGGAACAACTTCTATTAGTCTTTGAAGCTCTACTGTTTCTTTATCCTCATCCACCTTTTGCCTCTTAATACTTTCTCGTTCCAGCTCAGTGCCTTTTCTCTTTGAACTTCTTTCTTGTGCTATCTCTGCTTCATCTCATACTTCACTTCCTTCCACCAATTCTGTATCCATATCTACAAATGTGTTTACCCTTTTCATAGCTTTGTCAAATAATTTTTGAATATCATTAAAGCTTTTGTTCTTCAATTGATTTTGCTTGTATCCAGCCATGTTTTTCAGATAAGTAGACATTATATTTCTCTTTTGAGCTTTAGTTGGTGGTTTGTTCCTCTTTTCTTGAGCTCTTATTGCTGCAAAGTGCTTCTTACTTGCTTCTAAAAGTTGTACAAACACTTGGACTTCTCTTCAATACTCAACTTCTCTTGTTCTTCTGCTTGCATTTGTTGAGCCATTTGATAATCATAATCTATCATTGCTTGCACATTATCCCATAAAACAATGTTGGCTTATTCTTATCTTTATCTTACAAGCCTATCTTCTTCCTCTAATTCAGCTTGTAGCTTGAAGGCAAGTTCTTCATCAAGCATCAATTGATTTTTCTTTGACAATTTGTTCACAGGTTTTGGTTCAACCATTTTGCCTTTACCTTTATCCTGAACATTGAGTTGTGATGGTTGTTGTGAAGAAACTGTTGGTGTAGGTGCTTGCTCCTGTTTATGAATAACAAGCCCTTTAGCCTTGGGTCTTGTGCTAGCAGCTGTAACTGTTGTAGCAGCAGTTGTTGTAATTATACGCTGCTTTGGTTCTTGTAACATAACCTTGTCAGCCTTGAGTTTTACACTTTTCAAAGCTGCAAGTGCTTGAGCTAAAGTAACTTCATCAACACTTAAGTTCACATCTTTAGAAGCAACTTCAGTTTCAACAACCACCTCATCACCAACTAAGTCATGTACTCTAAACATATCTGTATCAGCATCAAAATGAGTACTAACTAAGTTAATTTCTGCATCAGCATCAATATCAGCTATCCTCCCCTGTTTGGATGCATCCTCCTCACCCAAACCTTCATCTTCAGAGGATTTCACTCTTCTAGATAAGCCAACCTTGTATAATCTTTTATGTTTGTGAGTTCTTGACCCTCCTTTCTTCTCTAACTTATTAACTCTCAATTTCAAACTTGTAATCTCCTGACTTGAGTAGTCTTTATGTTCTCCAGGTCAAGGACTCTTTGTTTCAATTCCATCAATTCATTGAGTTTTAGTCTATCCTCATCACTTCGAGGTGTGTTAACTCCTGCGAGCAGTGAATCATTGGATGTTTTGGATACATTCTCAAACCCAGTTTGAGCAATAGTATCCCCCATAGTTTCTTGGCGCCTGGGACCACTACCTGAACTAGTTCCTAAGGAACTTGGTTCATTAAGTGTTGCCTTGGATTGGGTCTTATTGATGTTACCCCTATCTTGCTCTACATCTAAGCTAGTAGCAGTAGTGGCAGCCCTTTCCAAACTGTTATCCATCTCCTCATAGACAGCCTCATCTGCAACATTGTCTGTAGTACCACTAGGCTGAGATACCTTAGTGTCCTTTCTTTTTGGCTTCCTAGGTTTTTGTTTCCTTTGAGGTTGAGATGTTGATGGTTGAATAATGGTGGGTGTGTGATGGGGATCAGTAAGATAGGTCAACGTCTATCCTTAGCTAAGATAGTTATCTTAATTACGTAAATAATTATAGCCGTTATGCTATATGTGGTTGATGAGAATTTCTAATTATTAAGTGAAGTTCATTCCGTGATTTAATTTCTATTTGTTTTTAGCATTTAAGAAAGTCAGAAAAATATATTTTATTGCTCCGAGAGCGTAAATATGTTATTTTGTATTTTACGACGTTTCCCTGAGTTTTTGTAAAAACCGTCTTTAAAGGTCGTATTTTATGAGGTTTAACGTTTTATTAATGGGATTTTAAAATGATATTTAGTAGGACAAATTTAAAAATATTTATTAACATGACGTTACCCGTGTTTGGTCGACTAAGTAACAGAAATATAACCATTTTGTATTAAACTTCCAATGACTTATGAGAAGGAGGGACCTAAATTGCCAATTGATCAAAGTTTACTTCTATAAAAGGAAGCCTTATACTTCCATTATAACACTTTACAAAATTTTGCATCACTTGCCCTCTCCCATCCTCCTTGTCGTTCAAAAACACACACACACACACACACACACACACACACACACATAAATCATCATCAAAAATTTATTACTTGCATGCATTTAAATCTGTTTATACCATATTAATCCTTGTTCAATCCTCTATAAATCCCACTAAGAAAACCTTACATGCACTAAGTATTTAAGAAGTTGGGTTTTTTGGTCAATTTCTAGTGATTTGGTGTATAAGGAAGTGTTTAGGGGTGATAGATTGTTGTTATATTGAAGTGGTTTGGTTTGAAAAGTTTGTTTGGTTGGTCTATGTGGTTCGTCCGATTTCAAAAGGAAGGGGGAAACCATATTTGATCTTTGTTCTAGCTTTGTAAGCACTTGTTTATGTTTATGTCTTGATTAATTAGATGGTTATTACATATATGTGATTATAGCTAGTTGATTCAAGTGCAAAATGGGTTTGAAAGTATTTCAAGTATGAACATATGTTTGATGGTTTTAGTACATGTTAATAGGCTAGTTAAGCATGTTGGAATAATTGGAATTTGACAAAAATGAGTTTTTGTATGACTTTGTGTTGACTTTTGTTGACCAGAAAGTTTGACTTAGTCATAGCGTGTCGAGAAATTTTTGAAATCTAAATTAGGCTTTTGAATATGATAAAGGATGTTCTAAGGTCCGTTTTGATATAAGGTAGACCTTGTAACTCCTAAAAACGAAGATTTTACGGCCAAGTCAAGTTTGGGTCATTTTGGGGTAAAAAGTCAACTACGAAGTTTGACTTTTGAAAGTCAAACTTGCGTATACTTTTGAATATAGTTTATAACAAGTAAAGGGTTCGTAATGTTAGTTAAATTAAGATGAAATGCTAAGTTTGGATTATATTATCCTTACTTTCGGCAAACTTTCTAAAAATGGAAACTTTGTAAGAAACGTTGTAATAATTGATGAATATGTCAAGCGAAATGTTTTGCGTCGCACTTGGAGATTCTAGTATATGATTGTGTATACGTAATAGTGATATATATATATATATATATATATATATTATTATATAATATAATATACTTTATATATATACTATATTTTATTTATATTATATATATATATATATACTATTATATATATATATAATATTTATTATATATTTACTAAAATATTACTATTTATTAGTATATATTAATATAATATTTATTTATATATATAACTTATTTTTTTTTTTTTACTATTATATATAGATATATATATATATTATTATTTATTTAATTTATATATATATACAATATTACGTATACACAATCATATACTAGAATCTCCAAGTGCGATGCATAAATATTTCGCTCTTGACATATCCATCAATTATTTACAAGGTTTCTTACAAAGTTTCCAATTTAGAAAGTTTGTCAAAAGTAAGGATAATATAATACCAAACTTTGCATTTAATCTTAATTTAACTAAACATTACGAACCCTTTTACTTGTGATAAACTATATTCAAAAGTTTACGCAAGTTTGACTTTCAAAAGTCAAACTTCGTAGTTGACTTTTTACCCCAAAATGACCCAAACTTGACTTGGCCGTAAAATCTTCGTTTTTAGGAGTTACAAGGTCTACCTTATATCAAAACGGTCCCTTAGAACATATTTATCATATCAATATCCTAATTAGATTTCAAAATTTCTCGACCATGACTATGACTAAGTCAAACTTTCTGGTCACACAAAAGGAACATCATATCTTACAAAAACTCATTTTTGTCAAATTCCAATTATTCCAACATGCTTAACTAGCCTATTAACATGTACTAAAACCATCAAACATATGTTCATACTTGAAATACTTTCAAACTCATTTTGCACTTGAATCAACTAGCTATAATCACATACATGTAATAATCATCTAATTAATCAAGACATAAACATAAACAAGTGCTTACAAAAGTTATACAAAGAGAAAATATGTTTCCCCCTTCTTTTGAAATCGGGACAAACACACATAGACCAATATAAACAAACTTTTAAACCAAAACTATTCAATATAACAACAAGCTAGCCCTAAACACTTCCCTTATACCACCAAATCACTAGTAATGACCAAAAACCCATCTCCCCCTCGTCTTAAATACTTAGTGATGTAAGGTTTTCTTAGTGGGATTTGAGAAGATTGAAACAAGGTTTTAATATGGTATAAAACGGATTTTAAATGCATGCCAATGTAATTAAATTTTTGATGATGATTTATGGAGTTGTGTGTTTTTTGAACACGGCAGGAGGAGGGGCTCGAAACTCGTATGCATGTCATCACTTTGACATCTTTTTTCGTAACTTGTTCCTGAACTATATTGAACGTTCTCTTTTCATTGTTTTTCTTGATTACAAGAATGTGATTCGCGTGCTAGAGGTAAGCTGTTGTGTTGACGTGGTTTTCACCATCCTTCCTATAATCATATTCCGAACATATTCTGCGCTGCGATGACGAGGGCAATTGAGCTTCCTTTTGATCTCGGGGGGTTTCACAGACTTCGAACCCAGAGACTTATATCGAGGGCATGTATTTAATTTTGTGCAGTCCCTCGGCCATATTTCCTTCGCTCTACTTACATTTTTACGAACATTTGCTCTTTTATGATGAGGGAAAAGTGATGAAATTTTTTGTATATGTTGTTATAATGGAATTTATAAAGGCTTCCTTTTATGAAGTAATAACTTTGATTAATGCAATTTAGGTCCTCTCTTTCTCATAAGTCCTTGGGAAGTTTTAATACAAATTGGTTATATTTCCGTTACGTAGTCGACCAAGCACCGGGTAAATCACGTAATAAATATTTTAAAGTTGTCTACTAAATATAGTTTAAATCCTTATTAAAACGTCCTTTTAAACATATTAAATAGACCTTTAAAGACGGTTTTACAAAAAAACTCAGGGAAACAAAAAAAAAAAATCTTACAGTCGTAAATACAAAACTTAACTTATTTCGCTCTTGGAGCAATAAAATATATTTTTTGGACTTTCTTAAAATGTAAAACATATAGATAACTAAATCACGGAATGAAATTCACTTAATAATTGGAAATTCTCATCAACCACATATAGTATAACGACTATAATTATTTACGTAATTAAAAATAACTATCTTAGCTAAGGATAGACGTTGACCTGAAACTCGGGTTGTTACACACACACCCACCATTATTCAACATTCACATCTTAACTCAAAGAAAGCAAAGAGATCAAGAAAGCCACAAGAGAAAGGACACTGAGGTACCTAGCCTAGTGGTCCTACAGACAATGTTGTAGATGAGGTTGTCTATGAGGAAATGGATGACAGTTTGGATTGGGGCATTGTTTGCACTCTATATACTACTAGCTTTGATGCAAAGTAGGATAAGGTGGTACATCATAAGACCCAATACATGGCAAATGAATGAACCAAGTTCTTTAGGAACTAGTTTAGGTAGTGGTCCCAGGCACCAAGAAACCATGGGGATTACTATTGCTCAAAACCAGTTTGAGCTTGTATCTAAATCTTTCCAATGATTCAATGCCTCGCAGGATCTTAACTACACCTCGAAGTGATGAGGATAGATGAAATCAATGATTTAATGGGGAATTTTGTACCAAAATTTTCAACAAAGAGTCTTGGACCTAGAGAATACAATGGACCTGCTCAGCTCAGGAGATTACAAGTTTGAACTAAGAGTCAAGAAGTTAGAGAAGAAAGGCAGGGTTAAGAAACTCACAAGCTTAATAGATATCATACAAGGTTGGTAGATCTGCAGAGTGGTGATTTCCTCTGATGAAGTAGTTTGGGTGATTCAGGAGGACGATCTCAAACGGGGAGGAAAATTATTGGACATTGATAAGTTGCAAGAGATTACATTGGTTCATGAAACTCAAGGGAGGTATGGTGATGAAGAAATGTTTGATACATGTGTTCTTGATGATGAAGAAGTGTTTGTAGGACAGGATATGGCTGAAAAATAGATTAATGTGGCTAAAAAAAGGATTCATGTTAGTACTGCTGATCAGTTACTACTGCTCTGGTGTAAAGTAGTTATACTGCAGTGTTGAGATTTGTACTGCTAGTGTTGAGATTAGTACTGCAGTGTTGAGATTTAATTGAGATAAGAAGTTGCAAAAACCCAAAAGTCAAAGGGTTTGTGATAAGAGAGAGTGGAGTGAATCTACAACAAGAACAAGACCTCAACAACTACCATCAAAAGACAAAGGCAAAGGGATTATGGTAGAAGAACCTGTGAAAATGAAGATAGCAAAGATACAAATCAGTCTTGGATGACGAAAATCTTGCTTTCAATTTACAAATGAAGAAGAAGAGAAGAAGAAGAAAGTGCTTGCCAGGAGAAAAAAGCTCAACAATTTAAAGAAGCTAAATTGTTTCATGATCCACTACTACCCTTGCCCAGGTGAGGATAATGTGCAAGCAATGATAGATGCTGATTATCAAATGGCTCAACAAATGCAAATAGAAGAACAAGAGAATTTGAGTATTAAAGAGAAGTCCAAGTTGTTTATACAACTCTTAGAAGCAAGAAAGAAACACTTTGCCGCAATAAGAGCTCAAGAAAAGAGGAACAAACCACCAACTAAAGCTCAAAAGAGAAATACAATGTCTACTTATCTGAAAAACATGGCTGGATACAAGAATAATCAGTTGAAGAACAAAAGCTTTGATGATATTCAGAAGTTATTTGACAAAGCTATGAAAAGGGTAAACACATTGTAGATATCAGATACGAATTTGTAGAGATGGTAGTGAAGTAAGAGCTGAAGCAGGAGATAGACAAGGTCATTTGAGAGCTGTTCAAACAGGAGCAGGCATTAGCTAGAACAAGAAAGTATCAAGAAGTAAAAGGTGGATGAGGATAATGAAACAGCAGATCTTCAAAGACTAATAGAAGTTGTTCATGATAAAGAGGAAGCAGCAATTGATGCTATTCCTTTGGCAACTAAGCCTCTAAGCATTGTTGACTGGAAGATTCATAAAAAGGGAGAAAAGCTATTACCTGATTAATCAGGGTATGATGGAAGTCCAAAGAGTTACTTAGTGTTCAGTCATATGCATTAAAAGTTTTAACAGAGAAGACTTGGAAACTTTGTACAAGTTGGTAAAAGCTAAGTACGGATCACAGACCAGTAGAGGACTTGGATTTAGTTTTATATGGAGATTTGAAGACAATGTTTGAACCACATATAGAGGATAATGTATGGAAAATCAATCAGACTACAGAGTATTGGATTTGAAGCTATATGTTTCATGTGGAGTACATTCATTGAGGAAGCAAGATGTGCATATTCATATGTTGGTAGAAATGAGATATCCTCTTACAGCACCTACAATCATAGATATGCTAAATAGGAAGCTGCAAGCTAATCATTGGAATGAAATGTGTTATCAGCTTCCTAAACTTCTCACAAAACAGCACAAAGAATTAATGTAAGTATTTGGAAGATCCTCCTGGTGATTAATGAAGCTTTCAATGAAGAAACTTGAGATTTTGAATAACAATATCAAGTTTAAGGGAGGATTGTTGGGATTAAAATACTTCATGACGATCTTGAAGTTACTGTTGCTAAGGTTTGTGTTACTGCTGCTAAGCAAAAGTTAGTGTTGTTCATTAACTCTAATGAAAAATATGCTAAGTAGTTAGTATTGCTAGTTCATAGTTACTACTACTAGTGTAACTTAGTACTGCTATATTAGTACTGTTAGTTACTACTGCTAGTATATGTTAGTACTGATGGAGTAAAGTTAGTACTGCTGGTGAAGATTGAAGAAAATATTCTAAGTAGTTACTACTGCTTGTACACAGTTAATGCTGCTGGTGTATAAGTTACTACTGCTTGTTAAGAGTTAATGCTGCTGGTACAAAGTTACAACTGCTGAAAGATTACAACTGCTGAAAGATAAAGATTGCTTGAAGATCAAGATTACTTATGAGATAAGGATTGTTATTTATAGTATAGATCTTTGAGAATAATCTAAGTTTTAGTAATATATTGTAAATCGACTAGGACTCCTTGGTGTATAAAAGGAGGTCCTAGGGCATAGAGTTAATACACAATCTAGAAATCTTTTGTTTATGTATCTTAATCGTATAATTCATAGCTTCAAGGTTTTGTAACCCTAATACTAAGAGAGTATTCGTATTATTTGTAATAATAATATTGGAGCTTTTATTGTTGAAATTATATTGTTTTGTGTTACTGAAGAATTCTTCTTATATTAAAGATTAGATTCCGCATAATCTTTAGTATTATCAAAGACAAAGTATTTTCTTAAAAATAAGTTGTCGTTAGATTTTCTTACTATAACTAACCTAAACTAAGCTTAAGGTATTTCGATCATTTGAGTTATCTGGGAATCAAAAATAAAGTATACTAAAAAAAATAATAGGGTGACTACTTCCACTCTGCTAATATGGAACATGTCCATTTTCCCTCTTATTTTTTTTATAGCAATAATTATGTGTATTCCAAAAAGTAACATTGCACATGATCTCAACATGATAAGAACTTCATCAAAGTTCTGGTGTAGAATCCAGTAACATCATTGAAACATACCTTGTCAATGATTTCTTAGCCAACCTTTTAGCCTAATGTCTTGATCTTTCTAAAAATCAAGAATGTTCCAAACCAATTCAGCCGCTCCACTTGGTGTTGGCTGTTACAATTTACAGCATGCATAAGAGAGTGAACCCCAAGTTATATTGAGATTTACTCTCTTCCTACATTACCTCACTTAGATAAATTGTAACACCCCAAAAAATGTGTCGCAGCAGAAATATGTCTGAGGGCGTTACTTCATAATACAACAGCACAAGATACAAGAGAACGACCTCTAAATGAGTCGTTTGAAAAGTAATCTCGTTGATTTTCTGAAATTGATATAATAGTTGTCCCATAATTGCATCACAATGAAAAGCTGAAAACGACTACACCGTAGATTTGATCATTTGCATGTTAAGTAGAAAATACTTATGAATGAATTTGTCAAATTTAGACTCGGTGCACATCAGTAAGCCAAGCATCCTAATTCACTCTGAGAAAAAAACATGCTTAAAAGTGTCTACATAAAGTTGGTGTGTTCTCATAGGTGTAAGTATAATGTTGAACAAATTTCTGTAAGCATGATAATGACCGTTTCAATCCTTCGAAGTTCTTTCCAAAAAGGTATGTTATGATTTTTAGAAATCAAAGAGGTTGTAAAATATGCATGACCATTTCAATCACCAAATAGTCACAAAAATGTACGTATGAAAAAACTTGGACCGCAATTTCAAAGTTCTGTATTGCACTTTATGCAAAGCCACATATATATTCATAGGTGTATAAAATTGAGAAATGATTACAAAGTACTCTAAGTTCATGAAACCATTGCACTACGTACCCATCGTAGGTGTCCCCTTAGAAACTACCTAGACAGTAATGAAAACCTCTATGTACCATCACAGGTGTCCCCTCAAGAACACTCGGGCAGTAATGGAATATGTACACTTCTATGTAGTCCCCTCCAAGAACACCCGTGGCAATAAGAATGTGTTACCCTTCGCATGGTGTCCCCTCTAAGAACACATTCCGGGCATAATGACTGATAGATACCCATCATAGGTGTCCCTTCTATGAACACCCGTAGGCATTTATTGTAGTTTATCGTTCAAATACCGCTACGCTAATTCGTAAATCATTTCAAAAGTAAAATATGTATTTGAGATCAAAAAAAAATTAAAGTTTAGATAATGTATCCCATTAGCGAGCTATGTAAATGAGTATGTAAACCAATTTGTAATCAACCATGTAAATGCATTTGCAAACAAGCATGTTCTCACCCCAAAAAATATATGTAAAACAAGTAAAACATGGGGCTATAAACTCACATTGATGTTGTAGAACGATTGGCTAGATATGCGCATATTAGCGCCAGACAACATACGGAATACTAAGAACGGCATGATTGTGTCGACCAAGAAGTTGCGGTTTATCTTAACGGTTATATCTTACTATCCTCGGATAATGTATTTAGGTTTTTCGATGAATGAGTACATCAACGCGACACGTTGATAAAAGATTTAGATTTAAAGTTGTAATGGTTTGGTGGTTGGTTAAATAAATAAATCAAGAAGTAAACGTTTTTTGAAAAAAAAAAAAAAATATTTTTTTAAAAAAAAAAGGGGGGTGTAATATATTCCGTATTATATTACATAATGAACATAAACCCAGTATATAAATTCATACCGTGAATTATATAACAGTTACTCACCAAAAAGAATAACTCGAAGCGTATAAAATACACGACATGTGTTATATCTTGGTGACATTAAAATAAAATGGTTTAATTATATAATACTTTCCAAGTATTATATAAGAAAGATGATAAAAATAAAAGAAACTAAATAATTCGACACGTGACCGGATATCCCCAAATGATTTAATAGAAAGTTTCTTTATAAAAATAATCGCACGTTTAAATTTGCGGATTAGACAAATGACTTCTTCTAAAATTATAGCTTACGTTTGATTACCGGTTCTTCACGGTCTAATAATTCTTAAGGATTTTATTTGTCCTCTTTAGTGATTAATATAGTAAAGTAAGATTTGTAAAAGTTTACTAAGTGTAGCGATTTATAAAAATCTCAGCATGACCTATTCGTTTATTTGACGTTTTCCATATTAACAAAAGTTAATTATTTTTCCCTCAATTAAATTAATCCATGTTGCAAACCCAAACACACCCATTAACAGTTTTTATCCCCAAATCCAAATACTCCCAAATACGTTATTAAACACCAAAATAAAAAAACACAACACATTTATTTAACATTAAACCGCCATTAGATCAGGTTTTATAATTATAAAAATCCTACGATATATTTATTTGTCGATTATATAAACCAAACGCACCCTAATGGTTTTCCTGCTCACCCAAACACGCCCTTACGGCTGTTACACAGCCAACCAAACGCACTCCTAACTGCTGCTAAACCAAACGCACTCTTATGGTTTTTCTGTTAACCCAAACGCCTCCCTTTTTGGCAGTTTGTGGGTAACCCAAACGCGCCCTTATGTTGTAACTGTTCCAAACTAACTACACCATTAGTGTGTTTCGTGCACAACCAACGCACCTAAACCTGTTTCTAACAGGCAAACGCACCCTATGGTGGTTTTATCAAAACCAAACACGCCCGAAAGCTGATTTTCAGCAAAACAAACACCCCTATGCAGTTACCCCACGAAAACCAACGCACCCTTTTCTGTGACCATTCAAACGAACACACCCCTGGTGCTAAACCCAAAACCAAACGCACCATTTGTATTTCTATAACAATCAAACGCACCCGAATCTGGCGAAACAACAAACAAACGCTCCTCTTACGGTTTCTACCTAACCAAACCTACCTGTTTCTTGTTTCTATATCCACCAAACGCACCCTAATCTGTTTTATACAAAACCAAAACGCATCCTAATCGATTTCTACATAAACCAAACGCACTCTGCTGCGTTCTCACCAAAACCAAACGCACCTAATCTATGCCAAAACCAAATCGAACGTACCCTGCTAGTGCGAACCATGAAACCCAACGCACCCTTTGGTGTTACCATAAACCCAACACACCATGGGTTGCTCGAGACAGAACCAAACACAAACCAACGCACCCTTAGGTGGGCTGAGGTAGAGGTGGTGTTATGGTGGGATGGGGATGGTGAAGACGAATTTGAGGTGGCGAGCCGCGGTGGTGAGGTGATTATAAACTTGGGGTAGCAAGGTGATGATGATGATGGAGGTGTGAAGATGATGCTGATGGTGTTCGGATGGTGTCGGCTGGTGGTGGCCGGAAGTCGCCGGAGCGGCGCTGGAAGTTGAGAGTGAGGAGGGTTTGTGTGCTAAGGTTAAAAGTGGTATAATCCTTTATAGGGTTATCTCTCTCTATATATAAAAAGTATAATTCAAATGTAGCCAAGTGTTGTATACATTAGAGTAGAAGTTGTAAATATTTTCACAGGGGCTTATGGTGTAACTTTTGTTAATTAATGGTTCGGATCGTTTGCTAGTAACGGAAACGGATTCAAAACACGAAAGTTACGCCATGCGTCGAATGATTTTTCCATGATATATGGGGGAGATTTACTATGGACTTAATTTTCATCATTGTTTTATAAACATTTTTTTAAATTGCTTATTATTTTATTTGTGTATTACGGGTTGGGCTTTGTCCGTAAAATAACAAACTCAGATACTTGAATATTCACTTTTTAATAAAACGTTCTTGTATAAATTGTTAATAATTATTACTTATTTTATTTAATAAAAAGTGATAATTAAATATAATTTAATTATTTTCGTGTCGGTACGCGTTGTTCTCGTTTCTAAAATTTTTCCAGGGTATTTCAGTCATTTTTTGCTTGTTTCCGGGTCTCGGGCAAAACTAAAAAGTTGTATGGAATGTCATTTTACTTCAAATTGCTTTAGAGTCCAAGTCGTGAAAACGTGATTTAGCGGGTCGTTTTTGATAAGTCAACTTAAAAATAACATATATCTTCTCGTTTTTAAGTCAAATACGTTAAAAATAATTTTGCACATTAGGGAAATGTAATAATAAATATTATTTATTATTTAAATATGTTCCGAAAAATTACCGGTTATACGGTAATCGTTTTTATGTGACAATAAAAGATCAAAAGTCAAAAAGTCAATTGGACCCGAAAAGTCAAAGGGTAATATAGTTCATTTAAAAATTTTGAAATTGCTCGGTTGTTTACAAGGTACCTACCCCTTAAAGGAATCTCGTCCCGAGATTTAATTTGTGTTAACCGATTGTGTGACCAAGAAAAGATTTAAGATTTAATAACCCAATTCTAAACAAGACGCTGAAAACTTTATTCAGTAAAATTCGATGTTTCGACACTTCTCAATATACAAAAAAAAATTTGGCTAGGTTTGACAGGATATTTAATCTATCAAAATAGGTATCTAAAAAAAATATCATTACAGGTCTTATGACTGATATACACGCGTTATAAGGAAAGTCTCTTAATAGTGAAAGCGTCGAAGAAAAAAGTGTAGTCGAGTGAGTATGTCTACATAAAATTTCGAATGTTCAAGGACGAAGTCTCGTTTCTGATATCTGTAATGTTCGATGATTAATATCGGACGAGGCTATAGAGTTACGAATCCAAACTTACTTTAGCAGTACCTAAGGATGTATTGCGACCTAAATTCTTCGTACTAGTGGCCCGAAAATGAATTAATTATCGACTATCTTTTCGTCGATAGGTGTTTTATCTGGTTTAAGGGTGTTTGCATTACATATTGGTAAAGTTTTATACCAGTCGGGACCACTCCAGACCCCCAACAAACAGCATCCATAACAGGGCAATTAAGCATAAACAAACGGTGATGGGATATAGAGAGTGAGGACATTTTGAGAAAACAATATCCCCAGAATAAAGGTCAACAATTAGGACGAGCTCGCGAGAGAGCTTATGCTATAGGTGGTGGAATATTGTACTCAGTCGTTAGTTCGAGGATGAATCAACTCCATTAGTTCAAGTGTGCACAAGTCGGTTAGCTCCATAGATAGTTCATGATCGTAAAGATTTGTAACGGCAAAAGTAATACTATGAATGAGGTAACGGTAGTTCAAGGGAGGCCTTAGATTTGCTGAGTGGTAATGTACGATTGTGTTTTCTAGACCTATCTAACAGATTCCGGTGATTATCGGGTTCGAGTTCGTACTCGTATCATATCGAATACCATTAAGCCCACTCATTTATAATTTATTATTTGCATAAAGAAGCTTCCCAATTTACTGTATATAATTGAATATGATAAAACTTTATGGTTCGGTTGATTTACATTTCTTTATTGAAATGAAGAGGCCGTCAATCCTTTCAAATAAAGGGATTATAAATCATCTCTTACTTTAATAATTTCTGGTACAATACGCGTACTCACACAATCTTCAAGGTGGTGGATGACATGACGCTGCATGTGCTCTAATGAGTATGGGACGAGTGTTTAAAACTCGTCTTTGGAGATGAAGAATAAAACAATTAGGCGAGATCGACATAGTGTTCAAAATAATTGATGAGTATACGGTTATAGTAAGTAAGATGAAGGTCTTTATGAACAAGTCAACATAGCATTTAATCAATTAATAATCCTGATTAATGTCCCGCCCATATGCCAAGACTTGTAATACTTAGATTCATACATAATTCCATGTAAACAAAGTTATGATGGCTTTCGCGTAATACGATGATGTATGAAGTTATGAAAGAAAATTATTCTTAGAGACCATTGTTTAACTTACAATGTCTGAGAACGAAGTGAGACCATTGTGCAACTCACAATGTCTAAGAAGTCAAATGAGACCATTGTGCAACTCACAATGTCTAAAAAGTAAAATGAGGCCATTGTGCAGCTCACAATATCTTAAGAAACGTTATGGTATTTATATAAATAACTCTTATATAAATAAACGTACGATATATATAACAACCCAAGAATTTTTATCAAATGCAAAACCTATTTTACTATTATCACAATTGTACGGGGAAATTTTTCGCTTTATTACATTACTTATATATATCTATATGTCATAACTAAAGCAGACAAGCTCACACAACCTATCTATGGCAATCCTGTCTTCATATATGTCAAGCAAACATTATTCCTAAAAAGTACCATTTGCAACATCATATCAAAACGGGCTTTAAACCATTATCGGATGCCCTAAACCCTAATCTCATGGAAGGGTTAACCCCTAAAGTGAATGCACAAGCTACTAAAGCATATGTACAAGTAATATGATATCTCATTTGAAATATAAAATCTCTTCAAGTCAAAGTACAAATCTCTAAAAGCTCAATGTACAAGTCATTAAGCATGATCTCTAAAATAGCCGTTTTACCTCCGTTTTCATTCTAATTTCTTCACCACCACTTAAGCAAGTTACTACACTCATTTTACAAGATGTAAACCCTAAATATTCTATTCATAAGCTTTCATACATCTTTTTACACTCAAAACCCTAATTCAAAACCCTAAACCCTAAAACCGAGCTAGTTTCTAAACCATGACCTGTTTCTTGGCTTTTATCCATTGTAAACCCAAACCAACACTCAAATAAGTTGTAAAAACTTATTTTACAATCATATCAATCCTATTCAATCATTATTTCATCATTACTTCATCATTTTACTTCACTTGTACGTAAAACATATCCTAGAAACCCTAAATGTACCTAATTGGTTCATTTAACCCGTTTACTCATTTTAAACCATTCTAATCCCAAATAACCAACCAAGGGCCATTATAAACTCATAAAATAAGTTTACAAATCATTATCTATCATTAACATGGCAATGTACAAGAAATCAAAGCCTAGAAAACCCTAACGAATCCAGAAAACCCTAATTATGCCCTAATTGTAACTTTGACCCGTTTTCTCAATTTCAACCCATTTTAACATAAACCAACGACCTAACTTCATTAATAATACTTTATATAAGCCCTAGGATTTTTATTCCATCATTCCTAATCAAGAGTATGCAAAATATAAGCCAAGAAAGTCAAGAAAACCCTAAACGAGCTCTAGTTGAACCCGTACTCCTATTTCTTCAAATCTAATCCGTTTTAACCCAAACCAATTGCTAATATTTGCTAATTACTTTAATCCCAGACCTTAACAACCTATTTCATCATTCCTTAATCATTTATAATACAATGTACCTTGTTAAAACCTTCGAAGAACCTGTCGAACCAAAAATGGACCCGGTTTGCTTCTATGACCATTTTAACCCCTCTAGATTGCTACCAAATTCAAATAACCGATGTGAACCTCTTCTAGAATCATAGTAGCAGCTTACTAAGCGACTTTGACTTATCCTTGGTTAAATTTGAGAAGCACATGGCTTCCTTTTGGCTTACTTCAGCCGCGGCAACAAGAAACATTGCCAACACATTCAAGCTACTCTCCTAGACCTCCACACATCATTTTATAGCTTCTACACATCATAACCTAGACCCTATACGTGTCAAGACCAGATCATAACCCTTGCTTACTCCTTGCTACTTCAAATGGGTATAAATAGGGGCCTTATGTGTTCATTCTTCTTCATCCCCCACTTCCTAGTCTATAACCCTTCATAGTAGCAACTCCTTGTTCAATATGAATTCTAATAGATCATAAGAAGTCTCTAGTATAGAAAGGAAGCAACGGAAACCAAGAAACGAAGCCCGAGAGTCGTTACTCTAGCCGTACGAAGCCGAAAGTCCCGATTCTGACCCATTTCCATGCTATAAGCTATAAGCTTATATTCTGCTCATGTAACATCATAATGTTCATATTTTCTTGCTAAAATCA
>BQNB010129693.1:0-15966 GCA_026074375.1 Tanacetum coccineum | reverse complement strand
TTGTTTAGATTATCTGTGAAGTGTTTGTGAAGCTTTTGTTGAAATCGTCTGGGAAGCTAAGCATCAGGTGAGTTTCATAGTCCCACTTTTTAATGTTTTTACATTTGGGATGAAAATGATGCAAAGAGGTTTTTGAAATGTTTTAGTTACTGTGATAATATGATTTAAATGATGCATGGGCTATACGTGACTATTGTATGTTATGTGCTACTTGCTTTTAAATGATGTACGGTCTGGTCCGGGTCGGTCTTCGGTCCGGTCCGGTCCTACACGGCATAATCGTCGGGTTTTTGGTCGTACCGAGCCGGACCGGACCGGACCAAGACCGAAAGTAATGAAAACCCCGGACCGAGGACCGGACCGAAATACGTTCGGTCTGGTCCGGTCCGGTTTTCCTGTCCGGTCCGGTCTCCGGTCCCGTATGCTCACCCCTATGCTTATGCGTGATCGTCTCATGGCATTTATGGATTTGATTGGTAGTAAGCGTGATCGTCTTATTACTGTGAGTTGTTTGAGTGAGCGTGATCGTCTCATTGTTGTTATGTTTTGTGTGAGGATTGAGCGTGAACGTCTCAATGTGGATTGATGTGATTGCATGTTAGCTTGTATGATAGTACGCTGTATGTCCTGCTATGTTATATTTTATTTATCACAGTAATTGGATTTAAAGGTTTATTTTGCGTGTCTTAAACCTATGACTCTCACCAACCGTTGTGTTGACGTTTTTAAGCATCGTTTTCAAGTGAGCTTCATGAGAATACTGAGGTTAAGAGAGGTGGCTAGAATGACCGCTAGGATTGCATTGGAGTTCGCTCCTGAGTTTGTTTATGTTTGTTGCATGGATTTGGTTCAATGTTATTTGATTTTATTATGTTCGTGAGATATTGTTCTGGTATTGGTGAGACCCTTTTTCATTAATACAAGATGTCGTTCTTTTGGTTTTCGGTATTGTCATGACACATTGTGTCTTTATTACTTAGTTATGCATTTAGTGTTTCTCTATTGTTAACACCATTGTGTTGTGATGATATCTATGATGTTACGCCTCATGTTTCCGCCTTGGCGGGGTGCGACATGAATCATCCACGGACCACGCTCGAGAACTTGTTCCAAACTAGATTTCGAGCCAAACTTAAATAGAAATACACCATCATCGGACTTCATTAATTTTTCCAAGCCAAAATGGCCCCATGTGTTCTTAACATAGTTTTGAACAATAAGGAACGCAACGCTTTTACCAACGAAAAAACCAACTAGAGAATTCTCATATATGTTTATAACTTTATCAATAGTATCTTTAGGAAGGACTGTATCATGATTCTCAATCCTCTCCCCACTCACAAGAATTCTAAAGCTTCCCTTCTTACTTCCTTTCTCAGGTTGCGTAGCATTAGGTGACGACTTAGCAGTCTCATTCCCTCCATGACAACCCTCGACATTATCAGTAGAACCACTTGAAGCTTTCACCTTATCTTCCTTATTTGACCAGCTTGCATCGCGTGTTGTACTAGAACTAACATTAGGTACAGACCCAACATTCACGGTACAACCTGGAGGTGAATACGAAGTCTTCTTCAATATTTATTTCAAAGGTTTACCTCCATTTTTAACACATGCATCCTTCTTCAGCATATTATCCATCTCTCAAAAAACCCACGAACAATATAACCCAACAACAGTAGCAACGATTAAAAGTAGAAAGAAAACCCTAAATCCTTAGGGTTTTGCAATGATAAAAGAAACCCTAATCAGCTTCCAATATTAACAACGAAAAAACAAACCCTAAACAACAAGATCTAAATCAATATACTAGCAGCATGATTACGTAATGGAATAATCAAAGCATTGTAGCACTCAAAACTTGTTAGGAAAATATTGTAAACAG
The DNA here is from genome assembly GCA_026074375.1 of Tanacetum coccineum. Lineage (NCBI taxonomy): Eukaryota > Viridiplantae > Streptophyta > Magnoliopsida > Asterales > Asteraceae > Tanacetum > Tanacetum coccineum. The sequence goes on along the minus strand of BQNB010129693.1, from coordinate 14,081 downwards.
ACTTAATACTGTTAGTATTAAAGTTAAGTCTGTTAGTTATAGTTAGTACTGATAGAAATAGTTAGTACTGTTAGTAATAGAAGTTAAGTCTGGTAGAGCAAGTTAAGTCTGCCAGCATTAACTTAAGTCTGACAGTATTAAAGTTAATACTGTTTGACCAGACAGTTAAGTCTGTTGTAGTTATAGTAATAGTTATCAATTAGCGTTAATCTAGGAAGAGATAAGCATTATCTCTTAACGCGTTTAGGGTTCCTTAAACTTATAAAAGGAACATAGAATAGTATTGTAAACATATGAGTTGATTGAGAATTCACAATCAAATAGTAATAGTAATAGCAAGTTTAGTATATTCGTTCTTGTGTTCATCTTGGTATAGATATTGATATTCCGCGTCAATATTTGTATTCTCAGTTATTGTCTCTCATAGTATCTTTGGATTTATTCAAAGGACTATAAGTCGTTTAAGGCTCATTGAGATCCTGTTTATAAGGACCTACAAGTGGTATCAGAGCCACCAAAGGGACTTTACACAAGATTGAACAAAGATCAAAACCTTTTAATCCACCAAAATCAAGTAGTCATGTCTGCAAACGATAATTTTTCTCTTCATGATGATGAGGAACTTTCTCTTCATGATGATGCATCTTTGGATGGATCTGTTCCAGCATCCAACAAAGGAGATGCTCCTGCTAAACCACACCACACAAATACACTTTCAAAACATCAAACTGCCCATCCTTCAAAAATATGATTATGATACATTGGGCGATGGAGATGGAACATTATTCATAGTTATATATATAATGAGTCTGGAAAAGTGATTCGAGGAGAATGGGAACTCAAAGAAGCGAGTCACCAAAGGTAAGGATGGTGTATATAAGGTTCTTCCTCCAACCACACAAGAAGAACAGGTTGCCTGATGAGAAAGAAAGGAAAGCATAGAACACTAACTTCTAATGGCTGTTCCAAAAGAATCATCTCAGACATTTTCATGGCAGGATGATGTCAAAGAGATCTGGCAGCCATCAAGACAAGGTTTGGTGGTAATGCGAACTTGAAAAAATGCAAAATGCTGTCCTTAAAACAACTGTTTTGAGGCAATTACTATCACTTTAAGGAAAGCTTGGAGAAAGGGTATGATAGGTTTTTCAAAAACTCCTATCACATTGGATGCCCTTAGTGCTGGTGTGTCTAATGAAGATGCAAATCACAAGTTTTGAGGACCCATTCCTCCTGCGTGGGGACCATTTTAGTGCCATGACAATGAGAACAAAGAAAAATATTGACACACTGTCAATAAAGATTTATACAATTTTTTAGGTGTCTTATGGAACAAACATCCAAAACACATCATCTTCTTCCCTTTCATCTGATAATGTGGCTTTTCTATCACAAGCCAAAGCCAAAGCCTCTTCAAGCAAGCATAAGCCAAGCCACAACTCTGGAAGTTATAGTTCTTATACCACTTCCTCTTCCAAAGCAACACCACTGCCAATCCTGGCTTACTGATTAAGTTTATCCATTCTTTTCTAGCCACAAATGCTGATGATGTGGATTTAATACATGAATACCTAGACAAATTGAGATCTGGATTTGGAAGAGATCAGATATAAATTGGCAATTGCTATTGACTGCCATAAAGATAAAGAATTCTACAAAAAAGGACAGGTAGAATGCAAGGATTGGGATGGAAAAAAATGCATGTGGCATTTGATAAGAGAAAAGTTAAATGTTTCAATTGCCACAATACTGGGCATTTGCCAGGGAGGTGCAAGTTTAAAGGTTTAAAAAGAAGGTAGCAGGCATGAAGCAAGCAGAGGTCAGATTTCATGCCAGTGAGACTGAAAAGGAGGCCTTGATGACTATTTATGAAAGGGTCAAATCAATGGGGGTAAGAGCAGACTACAGATGAGACCAATCATGCTCTAATGGCTTTCACTGTGAATAATGATGTATCAATGTGTCTAAATTGTGTTTTAGTATTCATTTAATGCTCTTAAAGCTAAGTATGATAATTGCAATCTAATTTGTGTGACAGGAAGCTGGCCTTATACGCCTAAAGCTAGGTCTTAAGAAATTAGAATCTCAGCTTAGAGCCTCCCACAAACAGCAAATTTCCTTAAATGAAAAATTACATTTTCAAGCTAATCAAATTTTTGAAAAAGATGAAAAGCTGAAAAAATATAGAAGAATAGGAATGAAAGCTGTCAAAGACAAAGATGCTTTACAAAAAATTGTTGATTCTTGGTTTGCATCTTCTAAAAATCTTTGGAAGCTTATTGATTGTGGGATAAGCTCAACTGTTAAGATAGGTTTAGGATATGGCATACAATCAAATGCTGAGTCCTAGATTTGAGGAAGAGGTCGATTAGAGTAGAGGTATGTTTGTCCTTAGGAAACAGATCTCAAAGGGGTATAATGAACATCCCCTATACAGCAATTTAAATAAGTAGAATTATAAAGGTGTCCTCCAAATCCTCTAGTGGTGACTATACCACTAGGAACAGAGGACATAGATATCCTTGTATGTGTATAGTAAATAAGGGCCTCAACCTCAATATCCTATCCTATCATTGACTAATGCAAGTTTCCATTATTTTTCTCAATCTGTCCATCGTAATGACAATGAATGGGGAGCTTGTGAATTGTGTCTGATACTAGTTTTCACTCATTACTTCACCCTGTCAATCAATTACATTGTGGGGACTAGTAACTATAACTGATCATTCAGTCAATGATGACCTTGTTCATGACCAAATCCCTATACCTTCTGTTGAGCAGGTTACCATTGCCACCCAAAAGACTCAACCACAAGTGCCTAAACCCACACAGACAGTTGACCCTAGTTGTGCACAGCATGTAAAACCTCCTAGGCAACAAATTAAGACACCAGTGACTTCCTCACCTATTCCTTCAAATAACAGACAGAATTGGAATCAAAGAATGCAAAGGGACTTAGGTGCAGGATACTCTTTTGAAAGAAAACCATGTTTTGTGTGTGGCAGTCTTAGTCATTTGATTAAGGACTGTGACTATTATGAGAAAAAGATGGCAAGGGAAGCTGCTCTTAAGAGCCAAAGGGTGATTCATACAAATGTTAGGCAAGCCTCACCAGCCTGGACTAACATTAACAGAGTGAATAAAGCAAATCAGTTCACTCCCAGACCTGTAAATATTAGACCCAACCTTAGTACTGCTAGCAATACTTTTAAAACTGGTAGGGTAAATGTTAATACTGGTCATGGACATGTTAATTCTGGTAGTGTGCATGTTAATGCTGGTACTCAAGTTAAGTCTGGTGCTTCTAGATTTAATACTGGCAAGCAACATGTTAATTCTGGGACCACGACTCCGTTAAATATAACCAAAACAAACCAACCGACAAACCACTCTGATTACTACAAATGAGTGTAATCGAGAGAGAGAGATGTAGATAACACACTAAGAAAGAGTGGTATGTGCTTAAATACACATACCTTTTACCTTTAAAAACGAGCTGAAATAACCAAAAACGGACTTAAAATGCCAAAGATACGCTTGTTTTGCTAAATGTATTGTGTAGGAACGGATAACCAAGAAAAGGACGAAAAACAAAGCCAAAACAACAAAACCGGACTCGGAATGGAAAAGCTGTGAAGGAACAAAGCCAAATCAAGCCAAAGACCAGAAAAGTCAAAGTCAAAGTCAACTCACAAATCAACAGTCAAAATCGGAAGCCGTAATTGAAGATACTATTGGTTGCAATCCCTCAACCCATCTGATGCCGTGGAAACCCAATAAGTAGATTGAGAGAGACTGTGAAGACCAAATGGCCCTCAATCATGAACAACAGCCCTTTTTGTAGTGCAAATTTGCAAGAGACAATGAAGGACTTTTGAAGGCCCATCCTAGCCACTTGTACAGCCAATCTCACCATTGTACATACAAAAACCATCACACAACCAACTAACTGGGCCTTAAAAAGCCCAGTAACAGAAGCCATGCACCAAGTGGCGCAACACACAGCTTAAAAATATAAAACACACCCAATGGGCCAAATAACTAAGGCCCACACATCCTTATTGCCTAAAGCAATAACCCCAGTTGAGCCCTCAACAACAAAACCCAAGCACCAACACAAGCCCCAATCAATTTTTAAACCTTAGGGTACTAAATTGTCATTTTAAAATAGGTTTTTTATCAAAGAAAAAGGGTTTAAAAAACCAACACAAGGGCTGCAATTGCAAACTTTTCAACACCCTTTCTTCTCTTTTAAACTAAAACAAAAGCAGGGACGACCAAATTTGCAATTCCCAAAAATCCTATACTATCTTTTAGTATAAAACGAAGGGACCATCTGTGACACTGTTCTAAAACTTGTTATAACTGCTAATCTTCGGCCAAGAAGAAATGAAAAAAGAGAGAAGAGAAGAGGGACAGAACGGTCGTAGATATGATAGATTGTGCATCAGGGGGACTGTCAAAGCTTTGTTTCAAACCTTGGGTGGCGAAGGCCAATCTACATCTGCGGCCGGTCGCTAGATGTTCTCCCGCAAAGCTTTCCCGGGCGCAGACTGGACAATTCCTCAGAGCCACCCCCTCACACCGAACTCGAGATTATCCCGGGGGACACGCGAAGCTGTGTTGTACATAGGTTGGTACTAAATAGCTGTCAATAGCCTGATTCTCTGTAGTATTAATTTTGTACATTAAGCCCAAACCTTCCCTTAATCCAGTCCCAACCTAAACCCACCTTCCACTACCTCTTAATCTTGCCATGTTGGCAATCTCACCAAGCCCGAGCAATATCAATGGCGATGATTGTTTTAAAAGTAACACAAAAGTAATCTGAGGGCTAGGATTTGTTGCTGAGGCTTCACACACACAAGAAACACAAAGGAGAGAAGCTGTGAAGACTTGAGACTTCTATAAAAGCAAGAAAAAAAAGACAAGCAGGACACAAAGTATATTACTCATCTTATTTACTTAACTTTTTATAAAAATTGTAACTTAACTTTTCAGTATGTTACATTAAGTTGTAATTGTATTTGTGCCAAGTTTAATATAAAATTTCCACGTTTGTTTCTAAAATCTCTGTTCTACTGTCAAATCAAATCTTTTAATCAAAAGATAGCTACTGTTTAAATGCTCAATCTCTGTTTGAATGTTATAATGATCATGTTAATCAATTTAAATGAACTAAGTTAAGATAATTAAATGCTTAAAAGTTTTTTTCATACAAGTTAAAGGGTGATTTGGTAAAAGCCCAAAATGGGGTCATGTGGGGTGATTGTGTGGGTTACAAGCACACAGCCACCATTGGCTGAGTGTTGTGGCCTAATTAACCAACTTAACACAAGTTTTATTTAAAAAATCAGTTTGTGAGAACCCTTCAATTTTCTTTCAAAAATTAACCAAGAAAAAGTTGAGCTTAAAATGCTTAATTCTTATGCAGCTTAAGCACACTCTTTTGTGCTTTTGGTGTTGTTTTGACCAAATAAAACACACTGCCCTTTTAACTTTGACAAAATAAGTCAAAGAATGAACTTGTAAACTTCTTGAAAAACCCTTTTTCATTTAACAAAATCAGCAGCTTAGAGTGCTTTTTAAACCCTAAATTTCTGGCATTAAGCTTATTGGCTACCCCTTTTTATCTGTTTGGGATTTGAATTGGGAAAAACTCCCTTTTGGGGTTATTTTCATAAGCCCAAAATAAGCCTTTCAAGCTTACTGTTGCTCCCCTGGTGCTGAGCACCAGAATTCAGCCCTACTTATCTTGCTTAATTAATATTAAGCACTTAGTTTTTTTTGCCTTTATTTGTAGCTTAATAGTAGTTCTATAAGTCCCCAAAATAGTTTAGATTAATTCTGCTTTTAGCTTATTGAAATTTAGGTCCAAACCTCCCTCATTTCTGCCCTTTTATAGAATTAAGTCAAGTTTAGCTTATTTCTGTTTGGCTTGTTTTAGAGCTTATTTTTACTTGCATTCAGTTAAAATTAGTATTTATAGCTTAGTTTAGGTAGTATAATCATTTTTCAGCTTAACTTGAGCTTTTTAGTTCAAGCAAAAAGCCAATAAGCTTTTTAAGCTTATTAAGCTTCTGTCCTGACAAAAAGCCCATTTTTCAGCTTATTAAGTCCAATTCAGCTTATACTTCTTTTATGAAAAATGATAAGCCAAAGGTCCTTAACAACTTTCATGTTTTAAGTTTTGTCTAAAAAGCTTTTTGGACCCACTTTGTAATCGGGGTCCAAATTCAGGGACCAATTGTGTAATTTACTCTTTTAAAAGTCAACTCTGTTAGTCTTCCAAGTTAAGTTAGGTTTACTTCGTTCGTCCTTTAGGCCTTGCACTATTAGTCCTTGCCTGTTAGGTTAGTTAGTTTAATTAATTAATTTAATTTAGTTTTAGGGTTAATTTTAATTAGTTTAATTAATATAAATTGCTACAGTCACTTTTAGGGCTTTTTATATTTTTAGATTTCTCAACTTTTTCTTTATTTAATTTGATTTTTTTTCAGATTTTTTATAGTTATATTTTCTGACTTTTTATATTTAATTAGTTTTAATTAGTTTTTAAATCTTTAAAAATTCATAAAAAATACAAAAATTAACAAAAAAATATTTTTATTTTTTATAAAATTTTCTTTAATCAGTTAGTTTATATTAAAAATATAAAAACTTATGTAGGGTAATTTTTGCTTAAAATTCAGTTCCGGGCCCTTTTACGAGCCCGGCTTTTTCGTTTCTTACCGTTTTGTTCGCTTTTTAACTCCGATTTTGAAAATTTTTACATTTTCTTTTAAGTTAGAATATTTTTGATTTATTAAAATTTTAAAATTAATTTTAGGACTTTATTTTTATAATTTTTAGTTTTAGGCTTGCGATTTAATTTCCGGTAGTCTATAATTGCATGTTTAATTTAGTTTATTAGTTTTAATTATTTTAGTTAAGTATTTTTAGCCTAATGACGTTCCCCGTAGATTTCTTAGGATTTTCATTGCCATTATTTATGCTCCCGTAGTTTAGGATTTATCCGTATAACTATTTTTGTTCCCCGTAGTATATTTAAGATTCCCATTTTCCACTGCTTGTTTCCCGTAGAATAATTTTAGTTTTCTTTAATTAATTTTAGTTTATCTAGTTAAAAATCAAAATCATTTGTTTCTCAATTCAAATCATCAATTCATTCCGATCGAATTACCATCTGATTTTTTTGCCAGCCACGTTGGGGATTTTACTAACCCGAAGAAAACTCTATACTACTTCTCGTATCATTGACAAAACTGCTTTTTAGACCAACCTTACTAATATAATTTTGATATTTTATATATAATATGTATTTAAGGTATAGTCTGTGCGGATCATGATATCCGCTGCTATGGATATCCCTGACCTCCAAACTTCCTAAGGATAACTAAATCAGGGAATTGGGTCAAAGCTTAGTGACACTAAAACAAGCGCGTTCGTGGGAAGCACCCCATGCTTATCCTATTTATCAGTAGCAGTATATTATGCTAGCTTAGTAATGAATAATAAGTGTTAGTTTGTTGTGAGAATCTTGCCTCTAAACCTTTTTCCATGTTTAAGTGTTTTGTGCTGTAATTGTCCAGGTTGACCCGGATTAGAGATGAAGTCCTCTCGTAGCTCATGCGGTAATGTCCTTCGAATCACAAGAGCTTCCACAATCCTCACTTCATTTGGAAATCCAGAAATCCAAATCTTATCGACTAACGTTAATCTTTAAGTATAATTCATAAACGCTTTAGATATTAACGTAAGATCAACTTCCGTAAAACATTGAGGACAATGTTTCATTCTAGTATGGGGGGATCTTCGATTTGATTATGCCTGCAGCCGTTGTTTCTCACGTAATCCCGTTTTTACCACCAAAATTTCAAAAAAAATGAAAAAATTTAAAAAAATTTCAAAAATAAAATAAGTGTTTTGTCACAATTTTGACTTTCCTGCTGGGTAGAATAAGAGTAAATTTTGACTCGATCGAGCGTGTTGAGCTCTAGCTTGTTCCTTAACTTTTAGACTAAGCGTTCGCGAATATTCGCGAAGAACGAAAAATGATAGTGTTAAGTATGAGTTGGATGCTAAACAAGGATTATTTGGAAATCTTAAGAGCTCATGTGTGTAATTTGTCGCTTTTTCTCCCATAAGATTCTAACCTGATTAATATACGTGCTTACATTTGAAATATTAAACTTAAATCAATAAATTTTTATGTAGTATATAGCAAAAAACCTTAGACGTAGTCAAATTTATACTTGAATATATTCAAAAGAACGTTTTCCCCCAACAAATAAAAAAAATTATGAAAAAATGCAAAAATATAATAAATAAAACTGTGTTTGATAAAAGTTTTTGTATCTATGCCGGCTCACAACCGATGTACAAAAAGCATTCAAAGAACGTCCATAGTAAGAATAAATTAAATCTCGAGACAATTGCCAGCACACACACGATGTTGCAACGCCTCTAAAAGTTCGAGGTTACACAGTACATAAATGTGGAGAGAGAGCGAGCGAGAAAAGTGGAAAATAAAATCTCTTTTTGTTAAATTCAAATATGCATTTGAACTTTGGGCTATTTATATATTATAAAGCAAATGTGCATACGGAAACCTGAGATTTTATGAAACCTAAGGTCCGTGAGTCCCGATACTAGTCTCTGTGGGGTGTCAAAAGCCTGGTCACTTAACCGCAAGGTTGGGATGTGCCGAGAACGGATAGTCCTACATGTGAAGCTCTCTCCTTCAAAAACTCATTATTCTCCTCGGGTGGGAACTTGAAACATATAATGATTGCAAACTATGATCTCCATGGTTGAAATTCAAAATAGCACATACACCTAAGATATAAATTGTCGGGATAGAAAAGTTTACAAATTGCAAAAATGAGTAGTGTAGCATCTTAACTCATAATTAACGGTGATTTCATTTTAAGCTTGGTTTGGAATAAGTGAAAAGTCGGGAACGATGAATTTATCCTTTTTGGGGCATTCTCGGATCGAAATGCATCTTGTTCTATGATCCCTTAAAGTTATTAAATAACGAAAGTCAAAACGTTCTAGTTAGTTGATTAATGAAAAATGAAAAATACAAAAAGATGTGTAGGAATAAGTGTATATATAAAAATGGTAAAGACGGGGATTTTCAAAACTTATGAGTCTTTAACTCCCTTGATGAACACTTAGCTACTTTTTGAGGTTATTAGTCGAGGGTGATTGAGATTCTTAGTTTTCTAAATGCTTACTTCATAGCATTGCGTGAGGACACGGCAATACCTTAGTATGGGGGATTTTGGTATGTGTTTAATTACACACACCTTTTACCTTTAAAAACAAGTTAAAATAACCAAAAACGGACTTAAAATGCCAAAAATATGCTTGTTTTGCTAATTGTGTTGTGCAGGAACGGATATCTAAGAAAAGGACGAAAAACGAAGCCAAAACGACAAAACCGGACACGGAATGGAAAAGTGTGGTAAAGACAAAGTCAAGACAAAGCCCAAGTGTGAAAAAGTCAACCAAAGTCAACCCCGACAAATCCAAAGTCAAAAAGTGAAGAAAAATAAGTTTAGGGGCCAAAATTGCCAAGTCCCTAACTTATTTAATGAAGAATATGAAGAAAATGCTTGTGAGGGACTCATGCTGCCATTTTCCCAAAGTATTAACCACAAGGGCCAATTCTGCCAACCCGCCAAAGCTATAACTCACAAGGACCATGAGTGAAATAACCTTTATAACCTTTGGGGACCTTTTCTGTCAACTCCCCAAACGTTTATAAACACAAGGACGAAATTTGAAAAAGAGATATAACCCTTGAGGGGCCATTTGTGACAAACCCCCAAACCCTCACCCCGTTTTTAAAAGTACTGTACATCTCTCCCACAAGTTTCCCGCCAAACTCATAAACCCCACATCCTGTCCCTTTCCACCTCGTTGACCTCCCCATGTCCCTCCAAACCCTTCACTCTCTTAAGTCCCACCCCCACATGGGCTGTTATCCAAGCTGGCAATCCCAAATCACCTTATTGGCCAAGAACAATCAAGGGTTTTGATGAATTTGTGTGGGCAGCAAGAAAAACCAAGGGCCAGGATTAGCTTTGTGTTTCTACACACACAACAAGCACACAAGACTGTTTTATCTCTACAAAGAAGCACAAGAAGAGAAGACAAAAAGTCGAAACCCTAGCTAGTAGTTTTTCTATATAAATCTTTTGTAAGCCCTTGAGGCAAGAGTTAGTTTTTTAGTGTGTAGTTTTTAGCTCAGTTTCAATTTTTAACTTAGTTTGCTTTTATGTACTTGTACTCTTTCTTAGTTTAATGAAAATTCAGTTTAACTTTCACATTGTGTTCTAAGTTACTTGTCTTTCTTTAAAAACCATATAAGCTCTTAATATAAGCACTTTATAATCTGTTTTTAAAAGCTTTGATACAAAAATTTAAGAAAAATTAAAAGGAAAAAAAAGTCACTGTTTGATAAGCTAAAGGATGAATGAGCAAAAATGGATGGCTCATTGGGAAGTTTAGTATAGCTTATTTATAAGCTAAGGGGTAGGATTAGAGCTTATTTAGGTTTCACATAATCCTGTTTTGAGCAAGGATCAAGGTATACTCCCTTTTAAATTTTTGCTTATAGTTACTGTAGCAAGCTTATTTTCAGCTTATTTATGTCTTATTGTGCTTATTTGCTTTTGCTTTTTACCTTTTAGTGCTTAACCACACTTGTTTAATACTTGTCTTTTAAAATTTGTGCTTAAACTAGTCTTTATAGGTTTAAAAATCCGTTTTTAAAATTATAAAGGGGTGTTTGGGTTAAGCCCAAAATGGGTCAAAATGGCAAGGTTATGGGTTGGTGTCACTTGGCCAACTTTGGCTTAAGTCATTAAGCTATTGTGAGACTGTTTTCAAAAGTTTATAAGTCCAAAAAAGTGTTTTTCAAAATTTCCTAATTGATCTCTCAAGTCTGTTGAATTTTAAGAGGTTTCAAAGTGCTTATTTGCTTAAGTTTTAAAAACCTGAAGTTGTAGTCTAGAATTATGTCATTTGTGTGTGCAAGAACCAACTAGCCAAAGCCTTAGGAGTTCCTTGTGTTTTGTACAAATTCTGTCAACAATTTTTTTTGTGTTTCAAAAGTCAAAAATGCCATTTTCAATTGCAAAAACCAGATGGTAAAATTGTGTTTTTAGCTTTCTTAAAAATCTTTGTGGCACAAGTTAATTAAGTTATCTCAATCTGTTTTAACTCCATTTTTCTTTTTGAGCTTATTTAGTAGCTTATTTCTAAGCTCACTTTTAGCCTCTTTTCTTTATTGAGTTCCCCTGGTGCTAAACCACTAATTTCAAAACTGTCCTTCTAGCTTATTTGTGAACCTTAGCTCAAGCTTTTGGCTTTCATAGAAAGCCAATAAGCCCCTTTATTAAGCCCTAGATTTTCAGACCTTAGTTTGGCCTCTATGAAGTCATAACATTTTACAATCACAAACAATTTATTCTATTTCATGTTTTTACTTATTTAAGAGTTGTTAAATATCTACCATTCAATTACAATCAAAATAAGTTCATATAAATATTTTTGTTAATGTCTTTAACAATTATAACTTCATCAAATATTCCATAATAAAATCAAAAACACACAAACCAATTATAAAATTACCACAAACTACCCAATACAACTCCCCCATATCCAAACTCATCAAAAATCATAATTTCAATAACTCAAAAAATATAAAAATAATAAATAAAAATAAAACACACCTATCACCAAAATTATTTAAATTACCCCAAACCCCAACAAATAACCATATAAATCAACACTACCCCCCCCACTCCCAACCATTCCCCCTCCCAATCTCAAAACCCTCACCTAAACATCCAACATACACCTCACATTCATCAAAACCTGTGTACACTCTCTCTCTCTCTCAACCCCCCCTATCTGATTACTAACATCTATACATAGAGACACTCACTCGCTCATCATCGCACGTCCAACCACACTATGAGTAGAGAGAGAGCACTGCTCTCTCGATCCATGAAAACGTGCTCGATCCCTACCACACACGTCTTCTCAACCTAACGGCGCTCCACCCTTTATCTGCTATATATATAGACACTCCTGTGTGTGTTTTTGTAACCCCACCACAACACCAGATATATAGAGCAACAAACACCCCAAATAAACTCGCCTGTCAGCTCGCTCCTGAATTTTAACAATCTCATGTGTGTGTACTTTCCAATTTCACCAAGTGTGTGTCAATCACTCCACTTTACTCGTGTGTGTGTGCCCAACACTCCCATAATCGCCTCAGATCTTCAACCTCAGAGTGAAAATCTCCCAAGATAGGTCACACACGTCATGTTATAGGAATTTGTAAAACAATCAACTTACTTCACGCGCAATTAGAATAATTAACATAAAAAAACTCGACGTAAGTGTGTCTCTAGTACTATCAAAATGTGACAACACACACTTAAGAGTGAGAGATGCTCACTCTCTATGTCTTCTGACAGTGTGTGTGTGCTAACCCATAAATGTGTCTCTACACTCATATCTCTCTCCCACCCTCCAAAATGTAGTTACAATTAGAAACAAGAGACATTGTGTGTTTTCTTTTTTTGTGTTTTTTATTCACACTCTCTCTACGCTCTTTACAGAGATAGAGAGATAACTCTCACCCGGGAAAACACTAGCACACCCCCACAATCTGATATATTGAACATATATCCCACACTTTCATCATATTTCACATTCAACTTTGTATCTTGTATCCTTTATCATTTATACTGCTCACGCTAAAGTTTACCCACTACCTCGAATAACATTTCAAGTTATTATATAAGCTATATACTCCCTCTAACAAAGACATTAATCAACAACTTTAATAGCCTTTTATAAAATATGTTTTTATTTTTTACATTTGCAAAATTTAAGGTTTTACGCGATAGAGAGACCCCTGTCTGTTTGTTGTGCCCGTTTTAGATTTAAGTTATTTAGCTTTCATTTTTAGGGTTATTTCCTCACATGTTTTTCTGCATGACTCTCTCGCTCGCTAAGTTCGCTGAGAGATTACGTCTTACGTATAAAACGCTCACTCTCTCTCTTCTCTCGCCTATTCGCTAGATCTATTTTACACGATAGATGTATCACGCTCTCGCCTGTCTGTGCTAGCCGTCGCACTCGGGTGATAAGATAACGACCATTTACTCCCGCGCGGAACAATTTTGTCTCGCTACTGAATAGAGATAGCGTGTTATCCTCGCTCTCGCGCTCTCGCGCTCGCTCTTAGATGTTGATAGAAACGTTGTTAGTAGATATATCTGTTTTTAGTGTAGTTCGCTCGCATAGTGTGTGTGTGAGAGAGGAAGATATGGATTTTCGCAGAAGGTCGCTCGAGAATGCACGTTTATGTTATGTGTGTTGTGTTGATTTACGCCGTGGTGTGGGCTTGCTCAATGCGTTCTATTGATTTTTTTTTTGCCAAAAATACAAAAAAAAAAAAAATCTTCTACACCTTACTTGCACGCTTGGTCCTTGAAAAAATTACATGATGTGCTGTCACAGTTTAGCCGCGTTTTACATTTACCTTTCCAATGTAATAATTGCGTTTCGACTCTTCGTTTGTGTAGTCATTTAATCTCCATATATTCACTTATATTTAAATCCACTTCGCATATCGTCCTTCATAACAAAAACATACACATACATACATTAACTTCCAATCCTAAAACCCAACTCTTTCTATGGCAGCTACTTGTGGATTTGTTCATCTGGAGGAACTCAGGGTTTTAGCAAATTCTACCAAGTTGCTAGACCAATTGCTCGCTTATTTTGACATGCAGACGCAAAGGGAAGCTCATCTAGTATATGAACTTTCCAATTTAATGATGCAGTACCTTCAAAGTGTAACTGAAAGGCGTGCATTTATAAAATAACTTGAACGTTTGCCAGAAAATTTGGTGGCCTATAAGATGAGTGAGGAACTCAAGCGTCTTCAGAAGGATGACTTGATCAAGGTGATGGAGCTGAGGAAGGTAGTTTTACAATTGCACCTTCAAGTCCAAAAGAGGTTAATTTTTATAAAATTCTGT
>BQNB010129692.1:0-14450 GCA_026074375.1 Tanacetum coccineum | reverse complement strand
CTGAAAATTGGTTTCAGCACCAGGGGAGAAACAAACAGCCCTTAGGGGCTTATTTGGGCTTATGCAATAAGCTCACAAGGGCTTATTTCCCAAAATCAAATACAAACAGATAAAAAGGGGTGGTGAGAGAGCTTATTTCCAAAATATTAGCTATTAAAGTGAGCTTAAACAAATGCTTAATTTAAAATAAGCTAGAAAAGTAGGGCTGAAATAAGGTGCTCAGCACCAGGGGAAGGTACAACAGTGGCTTGGGGGCTTTTTCAGCTTAACTCAATAAGCTCTCAAAGGCTTTTTAGCCAAAACCAACCCCAAACAGAATTAAAGGGCATATTATTGAGCTTATTTCCAAAAGATGATGGTCTAGCAAGCAATGTAAGCTGCTGAATATGGGGCTTAAAGTAAGCTGTTTTCAAAGATCATGCATACCTAGACTTGACTCATACTTGGTCAAACCAAAGGGACAGCACAAGGGGGCTTTCTTTTTGGCTTCTTGTAACTCAAACAACACAAAATATAAGGTGCTTAAGCTGTTTCAACAGCTTAAGCCCTTATAGTCACTTTGGCTCATTTATATTTTGACAGAATACAAAGGGGGACAAAAAACTTATTTTGACACTATAACTAGGGATTAAAAAGGTTTAATAAACCCTACACACTCAGCCAAAAGTGGCTGAGTGCACTTGACCCATAACCAACACCATATGACCCATTTTGGGTCAAAACCAAACACCCCCTTAAATATATAAAATTCGGGTCTTTACCATTTTAAATGAAGTAAAAGCTAATAAATGTGATTACTAGTGGTGTTTAACAACTTTAACACATTTTTATAATAGATAAACAGATTTTAGAGAGCTTAAATAAAGCTTCAAATTTTGACAATGGTTACTTGCAACTTTTCAAATAAAAACTCTTAATTTTTTATTTAAACTCCAAGAACTTACAACATAAACTTTTAAATAGGACTGAATTACAATAATACAAAGAAAGACTTAATAAAAATTAAAACTAAAGTAAAAACAGGGTGTAAAAAAAAAGTGTGGTCTTCGGGTTGTCTTCTTTTCTTATATAGAAGTCTTCAGCCTTTGTGTTTGTGTTAGTTGCGAGTGTAGAGACCCTTTGCATAACTCCCAGCCATTGGATTGGGATTGTGCTTTATTTAGAACCATACTCAGCCATTGATGTGCGTTGAGGTTGTGGGATTGCCAAGTTGGCAAGTTATAAAGGGACAGGGTAAGTGGGAAAGGTTTATGCATTGATGAGAGGTGTCCTGGAGGGGATGGGATGGCTTGAAAACAAGGGGAATGGGGTGGTATGGTTTTGGCGGGAGTGGTTATGGGGTACAGGGTTGTTCGTTTGGTTTAAAAGAGGAGAATGGGGAAGAGGCAAGAATGCCCCCCCAACTCTCTTACTCTTTTCTTTTTGTTTTAAGCCGAAAATTTTAGTTATAACACAAGTTTGGAAAGTAACATAACTGGTCCTTGTGGTTTATAACAAAAGAAGTAAAAGGAGGTTTTGGGTATTTGCAAATTTGGTCCCTGCTGTTTATAACTAACAAAAGAAATGCCATTTGGCAGTTTTAACCCTTTACTTTATTTTTTTCATTTTTCTTTAATAAAACACTTTTAAAAATGACAACTTTAGTCCCTAAAGTTTATAAAAATTGAATTGTGGGCTTTTGTTGGGCTTGGGTTTTGTGTTGGGCCCATTGGGCTTGTGTTGGGCCCATTGGGCTTGTATTGGGCCCAATAAGGTTCAGGTTTGGTTATTGGGCTTTTTCAAGCCCAATAAGGTTATGAGATTGGCTGTAACTTGGGCTAGGATTGGGCCTTTCAAAAAAAGTCTTCACAGTTTTTTGTTCAATTGCACACAAAATGGCTGTTGTAATTGATGAGGCCATTTGGTCTTCACATTCTCATAAATAAAATATTGGCCTTTCCCGGCCCATCAGATTGGGTAAAGATTGCATCCAATAGTATTCTCAGTCCCGGCTCCGGTTTGACTGCTGATTCTTTCATTATTGACTCTACTTTGACATTTTTGGACTTTGCCTGATTTTGCACAGTCTTTTCCATTCCATGCTCAGTTTTGTCATTTTGGCTCTGTTTTCTGTCTATTGTTGATACCACTTCCTGCACAATACAAATGCAAAACAAACATATATTTGGCAGTTTTTGTCTGTTTTTGGTCATTTAAGCTCGTTTTAGAGGTAAAAGATATGTTTAATTAAGCACTTATCAGGACGGAAGGAGCAGTAGGCCTTATTCGCGTGGGTTTGAAACAAACCGAATAATGTATTCTCTCGAAGCCATATATGATGGAGGAACATAAAGTAAACCATTTTCTACTGTACTTTAACTGATGATTGCCTTGTCCTAGGTGGCATGCATATGCCTAACCTATGGGAAATAGAGCAAGCTAATCGAACCACCTGGACTGAGTTAAAAAGGGCATCTGACGAATAAGTATTGTCCCGGACTGAGATCAAAAAAATGGAAAGGAACTTTACAATTGTGTGTGGAAAGGAAATGGATCTTAAACCCTATGTTTAAGAAGATTCCAAGAATTAACCACCTTTGTCCAAACATGGTGCCAAACAATGAGAAACTCTTGGAAACATTATCAGAGGTCTATCTCCTCGACATGAAGGAAACGTTAACTCCTTGAAACCTCAAACTTTGGAGGAAGGCCATCACATATCCCAGAAGGTTAATGGATCAGATAATAAAACGCGATTCTGTGCAAGAAACCAATGAACAAAAACAATAATTTAAAGATTAAGAGAAACACCATCGCAACCACTACCACTACCCCAATACCACAACAACAATAAACACTCAACAATCGCAAAAATGACAACTACCAAAATAACCACAACAATTACAACCGAAACGATGAAATTACCACCACCAGCAGAATAGAAGACAAGAAACCTTCAAAGTTTATACTACCCGCCAATGGGTATATATGAATCGTCCCATGTACAAAACATGTAGACTACATCACACAGGGACCTTGCAGTGTCAAGTGTCAGGTTTTGCAACAAGATACAACGGACCAAGTACTGCAAAAACAAAAGATCAACCGCTGAAAACAACTCCTTGAGGATATCAATTCATCAGAATCTTCTTCTCTGAAAACCCCAATCATCAAGCTTCGAATCCTTGTTGTTTTATTATTCTAGAAATCCTACTATATACGTAACATACGTATCACTCTTTTGAGTTTCCCATATGTAAAGTTATATCCATGAAATAATAAAGTGATGATTTCCGTTACATCTTGTTATCTAATGATAATCAATTCCGTCATCATTTGTCCCAAATTCCATTAATTCTATTTATTCAAACTTTATGAATACTCTCCTCATACCTTGCAACATAAATTTTCATCCCAATTATATGGGCATCAGTATACTCAACTCTCATAATTATGTAGATCATTTATTATGCATATCGATGTTTTTAAATGCTTATTAAGACGATTTATGATCATCTTATTGAAATGAATTAGAATGCTCTTCATTTGAATAAGGAAAATTATAAATCCCTGAACATGAATTTATAAATCTCAAGTTACAAGGAGTTGGACCTTTCTTTTTGTAATCACCACATTATAAATAATTAGGCTTAAAGTATATAACAAATGTACAAAAATTTCTTTTAATCCGTTTGTACAAACATCCCTTAAGCATTATCCTTATACCTTCGATTACTACCTTCATCATCTATTCATTTCAAAATCTGTATCTTACGTGAATAGCAACTCCTACAAATTCGCATCATTTCCTTGACATCATTTATACCGTGAATCTCCGTATTCTAAAAAATTTCCCTAATCTGCAAACATAATAACAAGGAAACCAACAAGAATGCTATGCAATGACAAATGATTTCAATACCACGAAGGTAATGAAAATTTGACAAAGACTGGTTTATAGCATTCTTATTCAATGTTTGACTTTAAAGGTTAATGAATAACGATTCTTTACGATCAGAGTAGCGCAGCAGAGGCATGGTAGGCCCATAACCTACAGTTTTCGTAAATCGAAGATTTCATCACCTATATTCTATCAGGATCTAGAGAAATTCTATTTTCATTATCAAAAGGTTGTGGTTTCTTGGAAATAATAGAACGTGTGAAAGGAGGTAATTATATTTATGTGTACAACATAATTATAAATGCATCACTCACACTGAACTTGTGACTTGATTAACCTAAATTCATACCCAGTACCTATCTCTAAACAATACCACTATAACTTTCAATTAAATCTCGGACAAGATTTCTGTAAGGGGTGGAGAAACTATAACAACCTAAGAATTTTCATCAAATGCAAAACCTGTTTTACTATTCACAATTGTGACGGGAAATTTTTTTTTGCTTTATTACATTACTCATATATCTCAGTATGCATAACTAAAGTAGACGAGCTCACACAACCTATCTAAGACCATCCTATCTTCATATATGTCAAGCAAAACATCATAACATGTCAATTCAATATCATCATATCCCTTTTACAAGGTACATTATTCCTATAATGTACTAATTCACAATGTTATATCTAAACGGGCTTTAAACCGTTTCGTATACCTCTAAACCCTAAGTTCCTAAAAGATTAAATATATAAAGTGAATAGTACAACTACTAAAGCATATGTACAAGATCATAACACTCATAAGAATATAACATTCTATCCAAAAAAAAGTACAAGTCCTTAAAAGCACAATATACAAGTCATTAAGCATGACTCCAAAATAGTCCATGTTTACCTCCGTTTTCATTCCAATTTCTTCACCACAACTTGTGTACAAGCTACTATACTCATTCTACAAATTGTGAAAACCCAAATTATTATATTCATAAGACATCACACACATATCCTACACTCAAAACCCTAATTTCAAAAGTCAGAAACCCTAACCCGAGCTAAATACTACACCAATGACCCGGTTCTTCATTTAATCATTTTAAACCTTAACCAACATCATCAAAATAATGGCACTACTTATTTTAAAATCGTATCAATCCAAAATCAATCATTATTCATCATTATTTCATCATCTTAATTTTCATATTGTATCGTACAACGAATCCGAGAAACCCTAAAAGTACCTAATTGTGCACTAAATGAACTTTGACCCGTTTACTCATTTTCTGACCATCTCATTCTCAAGAAAGCAACCAAGAGTCATTGTAAACCCATAAAATTGAGTTTACAAACCTTATCCATCATTTATCCAACCTGCTATCAATATGTACGATAATTACAAAGCTAGAAAACCCTAAAAGCCTTATATGAACTCCTAATTCCAAGCTACGCTTATTCTTTCAATTTCCTATTTTAACTTAAACCAACGACCAAACTTCATTGATAATACTTTATATAAGCCCTAGGATCTATATTCCATCATTTCTAATCAAGAGTATACAAAATATAAACCAAGAAAGTCAAGAAAACCCTAAACGTGCCCTAATCAAACCCATGACCTCATTTCTTTAATTCTAATACGTTTTAACCCAAACCAATTGCTAATCTTTGCTAATCCTTCCTATATCAGACCTTGGCTACATATATTAACTATCCTTAATCATTTATACATGAAATAAAGACTTGAAAACTTGTGAAAACCTAGTCGAACCCCAAAACAGACCCGAACCCTTTCACCATCAATTTTGAACCATTTTTCAAAATCAATTACAAGTGAAAATAACTAAAACATGAAACCCCTTATAGAAACCTTAATCAGCTTACCCACCTGCTCTTACCTTTCCATGGCCAAAATTGAAGACATATGATGGCCTTGTTGTCCATCTTCTAGCCGTGACACCCAAACACCCTAAAACACTTCCACCACTTCAATCTACTATCCTAGACCCTCATACTCACACCATAGCTTCAAAACATCACCTACTAGACCCTCCACATGTCCATGAACAGATCCTAAGTGTTCCTTAACTCCTTTGCCTTCAAACTACTATAAATAGGACCTTAGATAGCTCATTCTAACTTGCACCACACCTCCTCCTCTATAACCCTTATAGGAACAAATCTTTGCTCCTTTTGGATCCTAGGATCATTAAAGAAGTTCAAGAAGCGAAGCCCTGAAGTATTGAAGCCTCGGAGTGAAGATACAAGGCGTACGAGTGGAAATACTACCCGAAACGACCCATTTCCACCATTTTTGATCATTGAAGCTCAAACCCAGGTTCTATCAACTTCATATCTGCTCATGTAACGTTATAATGTTCATATGATCTTGATAAAATCATAATATAAAGCTTTGAACTCAAAAACCTAAGTGTTATGCCTTTTTGATCCAAAACCGTACACCCGAAACCCTAATTTCGCGTTTTTCTTAAAACTAAATGTTATAATGGTTAAATATTGTTATAATCTATCCTAGCATGCTTAACTAATGTTAAAATAACCACTTTATTGATTAATGAATGAATTTGAACTTAAAACCCGCGCGTTTACGTTTTGAAACCCTAATTTGACCCGTTTTGCTTCCTAGCTTAACGAATCATTATTTTAAACTTGTGTTGCATTAAAACTTCATATTTTAGTTTATTATAACTTATAAATGTCTATTAAAATGTTAAACTAAGCTTGCATGGCAATTTGGACATGTTTTGTAATTATAATCCATGCAAGGGGTATATATCGTAACTTTTAGAAACTTATAACTAAAAGGACTAAAAGTTTCAATTTTTCAACGTTTAACTCCAGGATCTTATTATGTCACTTTTTAAAGTCCAAGGGTTTACTTGGTATATCTTTCAAGTGACTAGGACCAACCAAATTTCGTAAAATGCAAACTCCAAGGGCCTATTTGTAATTTTCCAACCAGGGTCTAAAATGTAACATTTTGAAAAAGTATAAAATCATGTTTAAAACCTTACAAAGACATAAACTTTAATCACGCCTTCTCGTGCTTAAAAATATCCAGATTATGGGATTTAAAACGCTTTAAAACCGATTTTCATATAAAATACTAGGGAGCTTCATATTAAAGAGTTTCATCTTGGTATTACATTTTGACTGAGTTGTTAGGTTTACGATTTAAAGTGCCCTAGCTACTCAAACGTTTACTGAATGACTTCTGAATTATGATGGCCCGAACGGTGATACAATAAGTTCAAACTCTTCAATCAAACTCATAACTCTTAAACCAATGTTCTAAAGTACAATCTTCCTAAGACTTGACATATTCTACTCAGGTTGTGTGACGTGGCTGTTTACTATCATTTTGCTATATCAACTATCCCTGTTAAGATTGTGATAAGGTCGTCAGCTTTCATTTTGGAATATATATTACATCTACCTATCAGGTGAAGTTCATAACCTCGCCTTTACTTATTTTACATGTTTTATAAACCCGCGAGGGGGATACATGCTTGTTACAAACTCTTTTACATACTCATTTATCTTATAACAATGTGATTGTTTTTCAATGACTTAGTGAGTTCATGCCTCACTTTTTAAATCTATAAATGCTTTCATCAAACCGTAATGGGGGTACATGCTATAAATAAACGAATACAAGTGTTTTACAGACATATGCTATATGGTACATACATTACACAATCAATGCCTAAGTTATAAATCCTATTAGTCGTTAAATTTAACTTCAAGTGGTTAAATTTGACTTCAAGTCGTTAAATTGACTATGGATGTTAATATGTTAGTATTATAAATTCTACTAGTCGTTAAATTTGACTTCAAGTCGTTAAATTTGACTTCGAGTCGTTAAATTGACTTTGGATATTAATATGTTGATAATATGAGCTCTTCGAGTCGTTAAATTGACTTTGGATAATAGTTGTGTTGATACCAGACAAGACCAAACAGACCAAATAAGTGCAACAAATACGTGATAGTTCATTGTAACTATGATTCGGGTATTATAATTAAACACGAAACAAGAAACCATTAACAAGACCTTTTTTTCATTATAATTGTGTTGTTACAATTCTATTTATACTATGAACTTGTATTCAAAATGAATTATCCGAACTTTATGGAATTTCACTCAACCATTGTGTTGACTTTTTAGCATGTTTATCTCAAGTAATTGAGCAAGTTGCGGCACGGAGTGGCATAGGCTCGAAGATGGCTAAACTGTTATCATTCAAACATAATGTTTTAGATTTTGGGACCTGCATTTTGTAAAAACTCTGATTATAATGAATGATAACTAAATTTTTCCAACAACGTTTCTTTTAAAGTTGTGTTCTATGATTATGATTGTTGTATCCATGAAGTAATACCCCAGATTAGCTTTCGCTGCTATATTGTAAAAATGGGGGTGTTACAATGTGCCTCGTGCTGCTTTAGATAAGCATACAGTTGATCATAGTTAGAGTCCCTCAAGCCTCTGTTGAGTTTCACTGTTGTTACAAATCTACCCCATTCTGGCAACATGTTATTAACAAACTTAGAATTCAACTGCATTCTGGACATGGTCATCTTTATGTTACGTATGTCGTTGATGAGTTTGGCAAACCAGACATAGTAATCATGAATAGTCTCTCTTTTGTGCTGACAAAAGTGTTCGAAGTCATCATACAGTTGTGATTCACGGTCTTCTTTTGTTAATTCTAAACCTTCAGGAGATATTAACATATTGTCCCATATGGTCCTTTGCTATTAAGATGTAATGATTGATAAGAGAGTAGATCTATCTTTTGGCCAAACTTGAAGTAGGAAGTAGGATGTTTGTTGCCCGAATGTCAGCATTGTACCTTTCCTTATCTTCAGGTGACAAGTCAGAATAGACACGAGGTCGTTCTAGACCTAGATGTAGGGTAACCTTCATTTACTCCTGCAAGAGTTTCTAAATGTTCCATCTGAAATTGGTTCCTTCATCAACTCTGACTTCAAGATGTTCACCCCATTCTCTTTACCCCGACAATACAGTCGAATTCGTTGTTGCCAAGATGCAAAGTCAGTCCTATCAAGCATAGGTGGAAGGGTATCTGAACCGGCACATTGAATGTCTTCTGAAAGATTGCCATCTTAATTAATTGTGAAATGATTAAGTTGATCGAACAATGATTAGTGACTGTATGTTAAAAGTGATGATTGTTTGTTAGCTTAGGTGATATGTTGTTTAATTATGATTTGGTTTGGTTGAAATGAGTTCACGTAATAGAGATAATAAGACTTAGGCAAAACGCAGTAGACAAATCTCATGTTGGAAGAGCCTTAGAAAATCCTAATTTTGTTGGAGACAAAAACGCATGAAGTCGCCTTAGGGTAAATCTCAGTCAAGTCTTGAGACAAAACGCAATCAAGAAATGAAGTGGACAAAGTCTCTCCTAAGCAAAATGAAATAGGGGTCTTCAACAGACAAATCTAAACTTGTTATAGACAAACCGCAAGACACAAAACACAGTGAAGTCTGACAAAACGCAGTGACCAAAACGCAGTAAACTTGAGACAAAACGCAGTCCCTAATAAGACAAAATTTAGTACTTTTATCCTTCATAAAATGACAAAACGCAATGTCCTCTCTCTGACTAAACGCAAGAGGCAAAACGCAATAAAGAATTTTGCCAGAGAGACAAAACGCAAAGATGAAAAATACGACTTTTTCACCTAAAAATCACCCTTTTGAACGTTTTTGCTTTGTTTCTTTTGCACAACTTGATCCTAGAAGGCTATAACAACTATAAAACACCAACTTTAACACCACAAACGTGAGAATTAAAGAGTGTCAAGAATGAGGACTTAAACCTTCAAAAACCAAACTTTTAATCTAAATTAAACAAGAAAAAATGCACACTCAATCTAGCCTAATCATCCCATGTGCTTCCTAGATAACCAATTGTGTATATGGATATTTATAAACATAATCAATATTTTAGGGGTTGGCCGAGCCTGGAATTTGTTAGAGAAAGGAAAGGAGTTCTAGTGAGAGGAAACTACACCATTATGTGTGTATTTGATATAAATTAAACAACCAAACCCCTTCCTTTGGATGGATAATAGGGGTATAATGTGGTTTAAAATACAGAGTTTGAGGCCCACTAAGTGGGCAATGGAGTGGGCTAAACATGGGGTTTAAAGACGCGACCAAACACCATACGTTATATGATAATTAAACGATTAATGTGTAAGGCTACGTCGTACCTATCTAGACGTTAACGGGGTGACGTAGTCTTTTACTTTGTATTTTCTATATTAATTTGGATCTGACCTCTCTTCTTCAAGCATCAAAGTCTCTTCTGAATCAACAATTGAAATTACATTGGTTTCCTTAGCAATAACATTACTGTCATAAAGCATTGCCTAATTATGAGCTTTTCTTAATGATAGAAAGGAGTTTTGAAAAACCTAAGAGCTTGTTTCAGTTGTTATCATGGAAAACTTATGGTTCATGTGTAGCATATGCATAGTTTGCGTGGATTCGACGTATATTACAAACCATGTTGTCTAGTTCTTTAACTTTCTTTTCCAAAGCAATTTTTGTATCAATATTCTTATCTTCTTTTTCCTTGGATTCATTTTTGAAAACATTTTATGTTTTTGTTAACAATTCCTTTTCCTTTGATTGTTTAGAAAGAGTTTCTTTAAGATTGTTAATTTCTTTTTCAATATTCGCAAACTGTGCATTTTTCTCCTGAATTATATCATCAATTATAATCTTTTCACGAGTACTTAAATCCACATTTGTACTTTTTTTAGCAATTTTCCCTTCTTTATATTGTTGATCATAATAGAATAGATCTTGCTGTAGCTTGTATAAGGCTAACTAGTATTGAATAAATCCATATACAATTTGATAGAAACTTTTGATTGTGATATCAAAGAATATGCGGAATAATGTCAATTATACTAAGAAGAATTTCAATGAAACATTAATAATACGATCAATTAACAAACAATTTACAAACTTTACAGCCTCAATATAATAAGAACACTCTCTTATAGTGTTTAGGGTTTACAAAACCTTAAAGTATAATATGATATCAAAACAAAACGATCTTTCCAGGATATCTAATTTCTATACCTAGGTCCTCATTTATACACTAAGGACGTCCTAGTCGGTTTACAATATGATTCCTAAGTTATTCTTATCTTATAATCAATAGCTTTTACTATTTTTTACAAAAATATATCATTTCATATCACATAAGCTGTACTTAACTTGATCTAACTAGTTCTACCTTTTTAACTAGCAGCAGTAACATTTTAGTAGTAGTAACTTTAACTAACAATCTTAACTTTTGCACTGGCGGCATTAACTTTGATAAGAACAGTATTAACTTCAAACAACATTAAGAAGCTTTTAATCCTAACAATCCTCCCCTAATCTTGATGTTCATCTTTTGAATCTTCAAGTTTCTTGATTAAAAGCTTTATCTTCACTAGGAGGATGTATCCAAACAATTCTTCACTTCTTGAGGTATAGTATTTATACTATAAAATAGGAAACCGGAGGTTAATGCAACCGAAGTCAAGATGAATGACAAAGCCATATTCATATTTTATTACTGTAACATTCCGTATTTAAGGTCACTATTTACTCCGAGCTTTATTTCTATTTTCATTTTTTAAGCGAGTTATTAATTTTATGTTTACCCGATTTAGTAAGAATTTTCCGTTTTTAGCTTTGCGTGAGCCGTAATTAGAAATCTATTCCATCTTCGCATCGTAAGTGATTTAATATTCTCATAATATTCCTCGACGATTATAATTTTCCTCATTTTCATTTTCCGTTGTGATTCGCGTTTACGTAAATTCTTGCTAAAACTCGCGTTTCTACCTAAAACCTTACCTTTTTTTAATTAAACTTCACACTACACTTTAATTTAAAAACCTATAACTAAAAATCAATTTTTTTTCCCAAACCCTAGGCCAATGGCCGGTTTGTTCTATCCCACACTCAAACTCATTTCTCTTTTCTATAACTCATTATCACATCTCCATTTTCCTATACATGCAAAACTTCTCATTTCTCTTCATTTCAAAAAAATCTTTCTTTCCTTCTTCCTCCCCATTGCTGCCGATTTTAGACTCATCACCACCACCATCATACAAAATTTTTCATCTCACTTTTATCCTCTTAACACCATCCATAAGCCTCTTGCAAAGTTTGGTGCAATTTCTTGAAGATTTGAAGAAGTTAGGGCTTGTTTTCTTAGGTTTTCTTGAGGGTTTTGATTGGGGTTTTGTTGGAAGAGTATTAACAACCTTAGAGGAGGATTAGAAGCTAGTTAATCTTGTGTTACTTTGGTTCGAATTCAGCCAACACAAGAAAGGAGGGTTCTTGTTTGATTCACTAGTCTTAATCTTCATTTTTGTAAGCCCTAATCTCCTTTTTATTTGTTCTACCTTTTTATTTCTTGTTTTCTTTAATTTTAATCCATGAAAATGGGTGTTTAAGTTCTGTATATACATATGTGATGATGTTCTTGTGGGTGTTTTCATTTAGTGATGGCATTTTGTTAGGTCTTGGATGATTAAAATGAAGTTATAAAAGTTTTAAGTTGAAATACTGGGACTGTTTTGAAAATAGTAGCAAAACATGTGATTTTCTAAAAATATTTAGCCTGGAGACTATGATTAAATTAAATGGATGGAAAGATACATGTCTTAGCATCATAGGAAAGTTGGATGCTAAACCAACTCCTTAGGATGAGTGAGTTATGGCTAAAACAAGAAAATGGGTCAAATCTGGACATATGATTGGAATATGAGTTAAACTCCAAATGTTTGCCATAAAATAATAGATCTTAAAGGTTGGGTCAGTATTAGACATCATAAGGAAACCATAGCCTTTTTTGGTTTGAACCTACTGACCTTAAACTTATATCGACCTCGAAAACCCGAAAAATTTATACAAGTTATACACATAAACTTAAAATAAGCCATAAGACTTAAATGGGCCACTAGACCCAAATACATTAATTATAACTATAAGACTTATTGGGCTTAGCATTGGACCCAACCCACTTGGGCCTAATATTTGGACTAAGGCCTGGTCATGGACCATTAAAATAGACCAAATTACTTAATGGGCTTATAATTGGGCCTATTGGGCTTTTTGGACCAATTAGGTTAAAACTAGTAAAATCTAGCAATTAATAAAACTAGTAAAAATGACATACTTTTTACTTAGAAAACTTAAGTGTGATTTAACTTACCCAATTATAACTTGATCATCATACCTACATATACATACTTGTCTATTTTGTCGTCATTATTAATTTTTACCGACATAGAAACCTAAAACCCATACATGTTGTATAGGTTCCGGGTGATTACGTGCCGACGACCAAGTTCGTTTATCGCCGATTTATTTTCTTCCGGCATTATCAAGTGAGTTTATAGCCTCGCCTTTCAACTTTTAAACTGTATTTATAAAACCCCGCGAGGGAGATGCATGCTAGTTTTTATAAAACGAACGCAAGTAGTTTTCTTCTTGTATGCTTGGACCCGTATGTGAATATATGTTGTTGCTTGAGTAGCTTTCGTCATAAGACCCCAATCGTGAGCCGTCAACTACCTATGATGGGTAGCCGCTCATACAATTAATAGCGCTATGGGCTTGACAACCCGGTTCGGTTTTTGGGAGTTTGAATCCGGGAAAGTGAGCACTCCCAATGTACGGACATATTGTATGGAGATGTAAGTAGGTATCTGACGAAAATACCTAGCCTGGGGGCATTCATTATATTATTAATTGATTATGGATTTCGTCAATGGGATCGGTGTCGCGAGCTCAATGCAACTGTTGTTTATTAGCTTGTCTGATCAACAAGTCTATATGATGCATATGATAATTATTATGCTTGTGTTCAACTCTTTTATCAATTATCAAACCTATGAATTCACTCAACCTCGTGTTGACTTTTTAGCATGTTTCATCTCAGGTAATTGAAGTACGAAGGCTTAGAGGCACTGATGAGGGGGAATTGCGTTAAACTTTTGTCCGCCATTTAAAAACCCATTCCTCATTAAAAACTTGTTTTAGTTTGGTTAAATCAAACTTATTTTATGTATGGTAACGATCTCTTGGGACTACGCTTTTGAACTCTGATAAATATGGAATGGAATGGTTGTTTGTTTTTAAAACGTCTCGTTGAGTCGTTCTTTATATCTTATGACTATTGTACTATTATTTAACACCCAAATTGTTGGTTCCGCTGCGTGTAAATTTGGGGGTGTTAAAAAAAATATATAATTTCACACTCACCAAGGCCCATGGCCGGTTTTCCCACCTCTACACTCAACCTCATTTCCCATTTTCTATAAACCTAATCATATTCTCTTTTCCCCACACATGCAACCTTTTCATTTCACAAGATTTTCAAAAACTTCTCACCCTCTTTTCCCCCTTTGTGGCTGCCGAATTCACCTACACCACCATCACCACTCTCACAACATTTTCATACTCCTTTTATTCATCTTATAACCATCCTCAAGTCTCTTGCAA